>JBAMJV010005985.1:0-23141 GCA_037951105.1 Echinarachnius parma
TCAATTAATATCAATTTAGCCGTAAGGCTATGTAGACTTTTAAACACTTTTGATTTATTAACGTGTGACATCCCCATTTTGGGCTATATCACAGAAGTTATAGATTCGTCAATTGTTTGAAAAGTTTAATATAATATCTTCGGGTACCTAAAGACATCCAGTGCAAAACCTTCGCGTAATTTTACTAAACAAGAGCTTGTCCAAGCTTGCACAATAGCATTCTACGTCAGGGACAGCTTGTTTCAACCTCCCCTAAAAGCAGTGATAGACTATTAATACGGTTCTAAGACTTAATGCAAGGTCAGACTATCGTGTCAACGGATAGGAAATGAAAAATAGCCCTGCCTGTGTTGCAGGAATCTAGACCAAGACAGTGCAGCATGTGGTAAAGGACTGCCCTCTACGATTTCTTCCCGATGGTTTTAGGGTGATACATCAAATAACAGGACTGTACCGTTCTTACCTGGCTAACTAAGACTTGACATTATACTGTAGATTGCGCATACAAAACAAACACAAAACATGTGTGACCGCATCTTTTGGAAAGCTATGTTCTACGAGTGAAAGCATAACTTTTAGATTAAGTACACGTGTTGGCTTCAAACGACACCTTGTACTGACCTACTACCGTGACATGGAACGAACACGTTGCAGTGTTTCCCGATGTATCCGTAGCGGTATAAGTCACTGTCGTTGTCCCGATGGCAAAGGAGTATCTAGGACTAAAGTCTGAAGTTAGAGTAACCACCCTGGAGTTGTCGGTGGCAGTAGGCGGAGTCCATGTGATAACGACTGTAGTCCCAGAATTTGAATTCTCAGTTATATCCGTGGGACAGTCAGTTATGATCGGTGCTTGAGAATCTTGGGTTCCAGAACAAAATAAAATATAAAGGAAGTAAATCATGAACAAGAGTAGCGTAAGTAAAGATAAATAACTATTACGTCCAAAGATAATCAATCATAAGCTAGCCAACTTTTTATGTATACGGGCTGCCACACAGAGATATCGACATAAATGCCAAAATGCCGTTGTTATTTTTGATGTATTTTATCATGATATTTTTGTTTTTGGGTGGTTGTTCTTGTTGCTAATGGTTATGGTACTTGGGTTGTTCTTGATGGAAAAAAACAAAAAACAAAACGTTTAATGACATTCGGTCAAAAAACCTCAGCCCTCCAACCAACCCTCAAAATAAAAAAGGCATACACACACAAAAGAAAATAATAACTAAATGAAAAGAAAAAAATACACTTTAGGAACTAAATCAATCAATGAATATTGAATGCAATTTACCCGTAGGCCCGTATACAATCTTAACCACAATTGATTTGTTCACGCGTGACATCTCCATTTTCGGGAATAACAGAACAGTTGTAGATTTGTCGGTTACAGTCCGTTATTCCGAAGGTTCGTTATTCCGAAGGTTCAGTTATTCCGAAGGTTCGTTATTCCGAAGGTTCGTTATTCCGAAGGTTCGTTATTCCGAAGGTTCGTTATTCCGAAGGTTCGTTATTCCGAAGGTTCGTTATTCCGAAGGTTCGTTATTCCGAAGGTTCGTTATTCCGAAGGTTCGTTATTCCGAAGGTTCGTTATTCCGAAGGTTCGTTGATCCGAAAATAAAATCGGGTTCGTTATTCCGAAAATTAAATCGGGCTTGTTATAATACTATAGTTTGTGTTTTGTTGATTTAATTTAATTTTGGCCAGACCAATCAAACATTTAAATTTATTTTATCTCTTTATATGAAATTATAGCATTATAACAAGCCCAAATTAATTTTCGGATTAACGAACCCGATTTCATTTTAGGAATAGCGAACCTTCGGAATAACGAACCCTCGGAATAACGGACCTTCGGAATAACGAACCTTCGGAATAACGAACCCGATTTCATTTTAGGAATAGCGAACCTTCGGAATAACGAACCTTCGGAATAATGCAACAAATGTTCGGATTAACGAACCCTATTTCATTTTCGGATTAACGAACACTCAGGTATAGGAAATGTGCGTGTTCGGAATAACGAACCTTCGGAATAACGAACCTTCGGAATAACGAACCGCACCCGATTTGTCAAGTGTTTGAAAAGATTAACATAATATTCGGGTACTTAGGGTTATCAAGTGCAAAACCTGGTCGGAATCAGATATCTCTAATGAAGAGCCGTACAAGCTTGAACAAGAGCTGCACAGCTTGTTTCAACTTCCCCTGAAAGCAATGATATGATCTAAAAACGGTGCAAACATTTCATGCTAGGTCAGCCTATCATCTCAACCGATGGAAAATTAGATTGCGCATTTAAAACAAACAAAACACAGGTATGAGCGCATTAACGAGAGGTAACATTCGTTTTAGTTCAGGTATCCATGTTGGTATCAAAACGCCACTTTGTACTTACCTTCTACTGTGACTTGGAACGAACACGTTGCAGTATTTCCCGATGCATCCGTTGTTGTATATGTCACTCTCGTTGTCCCGATGGAAAAAGAGTCTCCAGGACTATAGTCTGAAATTAGAGTAATCTCCCTAGATTTGTCGGTGGAAGTAGGCGGAGTCCATGTGATATTGACTGTGGTCCCAGAATTGGAATTCTCACTTATATCCGTAGGACAGTCATTTATGATCGGTGCGTTCGAATCTAGGGTTCCAGAACAAAACATAATTAAGAGAGTACACAGAGTATCGTTAGTAAAGATAAATACAGATTTCGTCCAAAGATTTTAAATCACAAGCACAACTTTAATATCAAAACGCCCTTGTTATTTTATTGTTGGTGGTTGATTTTGTTGTTGGTGGTAGTGGTTATGGTACTTTGGCTGTTCTTGTAGATTGAAAACACGATTAATGACATTCGGTTTAGAAACCTCAGGCTCCCTCCCCACCCCACAAAAACACACACTCAAATAATAATTAAAAAAGGGAATAACAAAATATAATATAAATATATATGTAACATAATCAGCAAACAGTACACTTTAAAGGGGTAGTTTAGTTTTGGTAAGGCTAAACTTTAGTAGCCAAAACCTGCACATTAACATTATAAACTAATAGTTATAACTCCACCATGCTCGAAAGGTATACAAAATTACAAACGACTAAGTAAAAAGCCTATTATCCTTCAAAAAGAGCCATTAAAACACAAGAGGGAGCTTTTTGAAAAGGCATTGATTTCAACCATTTATCATACAAAATTATGCATGTGATGTTTTATTGATATAATGATTAACTAGCGAGATCATCAACAACTATTCAAAAAACGCTTTTGAAATTTTTTGAAAAAGTACAAGCAGTTTTTAATTTTTTCTAAAAATCATCTAATTATTTGAGCCCCAAATAATTATAAGATCAGATATATTTATTGATATTTCAGCCGTTTCTGGGTCGATTTTGACCAAATAAAGTTCATTCTGCCATTAAAATTGCACGTTCTCTAACATTCGACACTCAGTTTTTCATTACCTCACAAACAAATTGTGATGTGTAGCGCCCTCTCTACCAAAACTAAACTACCCCTTTAAAGTTTCAATGAATCGATATCAAATTCAAGTTCCCCGTTAACACGTACACTCTTAATCACTATTGATTTGTTTATGTATGACATATCCATCTTCCGTAATAACACACAAGTTGTAGAGTCGCCAAATGGTTAAAAAGTTTAACACATTATCTTCGGGTACTTGGGATTATCCAGTGCAAAACTTTGACGAGATCAGATTTTCGCAAGGAAGAGCTTGTAGAAGATCACTCTTCATCAGGGCAAGCTTGCTTTAATCTCCCTGAAAGAATTGATAGATTTTTAATACGGTGCGAAGACTTCATGCAAGGTTAGACTACAGACTATCGTCTCAACCGATGAAAATTAAAATAGCCCTGTATGAGATTGTAGGTATCCAGACCCAGACAGTGCAACATGTGGTAAAGGACTGCCCTCTACGACTTCACCCTCTATGGTTTTAAGGTGATCAGATGCCACTCTTACCTGGCTAGCTATCTTAGACTTGACATTATAGATTGAGCATTCAAAACAAACACAACACACATATGAGCGTATCTTCGTGAAAGCAATGTTCTACGAGTCCGAGTCCAGTTCAAGAACCCATGTTAGCTTAAAACGCCACTTTGTACTTACCTACTACCGTGACACGGAATGAACACGTTGCAGTGTTTCCCGATGGATCCGTAGCGGTATAGGTCACTCTCGTTGTCCTGATTGCAAACGAGTCTCCAGGACTATAGTCTGAAGTTAGTGTTACATCCCTGGAGTTGTCGGTGGCAGAAGGTGGAGTCCATGTGATAATGTCTGTCGTCCCAAAATTGGAATGCTCAGTTATATCCACGGGACAGTCAGTTATAATCGGTGCTTGAGAATCTAGGGTTCCGGAACAAAAACATAATCAAGGGGATAAATTACGAACAAGAGTATCGTAAATAAAGAGAAACACAGATGGTACGTCAAAATATATTCAAACAAAGGCAACCCATTTTTAAAGCAATGTGGGCTGCATTACAGAAATTACGACATTTCAATGAATATGCTGTTTTAGTTTTTACTGATGTATTTTATTATGCACTTTAAAGGGCAATGCAACTCTTGAATATAGTTTATCCTACTTTATACATCGTAATAAGCTAGTTTATTATGCGTAACATTACCCCGACTCAGATTTCTACTTTGGAAGAAATATGTGAAAACACTATCGGGTACACCACTATTCACGCCAACGCTGGAGGCCGCCATTATTAGGTGTGCGGACTTACGGTCAATGATATGCATTACTGCATTTCAATAACCCCAATTCAAACCATTGTTTGAATACCTGTAGACGCTTTGAAGAGTCGTCAAATCAGTGAAAAGCTTTTTGTTCGACCCTAAGCACATACGTCAGAGTTTGCAAAGCATGTCGGGTAATTACAAGAACATGGCCGCTGAATGGGATCCAGTAGGGTAAAATTGCCAGGTTTTGTGCACAATTTTGTATGAGAAATGGTTAAAACCATTGCTCTTTTTTAGAAAGCGCCTTCTTGTGTGTTAATGGCTCTTTTAAAAATCAAAACAGGCTTTTTACTTAGTCATTTGTAATTTTTAATTCCTTTCAAGCGTGCTGGAGTTATAACTATTAGTTTGTAATTTTATTGTGCAGGTCTGGGTTACTAAAGCTCAGCCTTACCAAAACTGTACCGCCCCTTTAAACACTATTGATTTGTTTACGTGTGACCTCTCTATCTGCGGGAATAACACGAACGTTGTAGTTTCGTAAAATGTTTCAAAAAATTAATATAATATATACATTCGAGTACTTGAATACATCCAATGCAAAACCTGCGCGGTATCATATTTTCCAAACCAAGAGCTTGTAAATGAGCAAGAGCACTCTACGTCAGGGCCAGCTAGTTTCAACCTCCTCTGAAATCAATGATAGACTCTTAATACGGAGCGAAGACTTCATGCAAGGTCAGACTATCGTCTCAACCGATGGAAAATGAAAAATAGCCATGTATGTGTTGCAGGCATCCAAACCCAGACAGTACAGCATGAGGTAAAGAACTGCCCTCTACGATTTTACCCCGGATGGTTTTAAGGTGATACATCAAACAACCGATGCCGTTCTAACCTGGCTAACTAACTTAGAATTGACATTATAGATTGCGTATACACAACAAAGACAACACATACATGAGCGTATATTTGGGAAGGTTATGTTCTACGAGATATTGAATAACTTTAAATTCAAGTACCCGTGTAGGCTAAAAACGTCACAATTAACGTACCTACTACCGTGACAGGGAACGAACACGTTTCAGTATTTCCCGATGGATCCGTAGCGGTATAGGTCACTGTCGTTGCCCCGATGGCAAAGGAGTATCCAGGACTATAGTCTGAAGTTAGAGTAACCACCCTGGAGTTGTCGGTGGCAGTAGGCGGAGCCCATGTGATAATGACTGTCGTCCCAGAATTTGAATTCTCAGTTATATCCGTGGGACAGTCAGTCATGATCGGTTCTTTAGAATCTTGGGTTCCACAGCAAAAGAAAATAATGAGTAAATCATGAAAAAGAGTATCGTAAGTAAAGATGAATAACTAATTACGTCTAATCATATCTAATAATTATAAGCAAGACACCTTTAACGAAATATGTGCTGCTACACAAAGATATAGACGTAAACTACCACTGCTTTGTTCATGCGTAACATCTCCACCTTCGGAAATAACAGAATAGTTGTAGATTTGTCAAGTGTTTGAAAAGTTAGCATAATATTCGGGAACTGAGAGTTATTTAGTGCAAAACCTTGACAGAATCAGATAATTGCATGTATAATAAAGATCCTGTACAAGCTTTTACAAGAGCACGCTACGTCAGAGGCAGGTTTTTTCAACTTCCCCTGAAAGCAAGGATAGACTCTGAAAACGGTGCGAACACTTAATGCTAGGTCAGCCTATCAACTTAATCGATGGAAATTGAGGGCATTCAAAACAAAAAAAACACAGGTATGAGCGTATCGTCGGTATTGCTATGATTTAGGGGAAATAACCATACTTTTAGTTCAGGTACCCGTGTTGGTTTCAAAACGTCACTTTCTACTTGCCTGCAACCGTGACATGGAACGAACACGTTGCAGTGTTTCCCGATGTATCCGTAGCGGTATAGGTCACTGTCGTTGTACCGATGGCAAAGGAGTATCCAGGACTAAACTCTGAAGTTAGAGAAACCACCCCGGTGTTGTCAATGGAAGTAGGCGGAGTCCATGTTATATTGACTGTGGTCCCAGAATTGGAATTCTCAGTTAAATCCGTTGGACAGTCATTTATGATCGGTGCTTGGGAATCTAGGGTTCCAGAACAAAGCATACTTAAGGGGGTAAATAAACAACTGTATAGTAAGTAAAGATAAACAAAGACAGCGTCCTAAGACATACAATCATAGGCACCCACTTTTTTGGAAATATGTACTGCATCACAGTTATGTCGACATAAATATCAAACTGCCGTTTTTATTTTTGTTGATGTATTGTATTATGATGTTATTGTTTTTGGTGGTTGTTCTTGTTGTTGGTGGTGGTTGTGGTACTTGGGCTGTTCTTGTAGATTGAAAACACGATAGATGACATTCGGTAAAAATAAAGCAGCCCAACCCCCCCCCCCCCCCCCCCCACAAAAAAAATAAATAATAATAATAATAATAATAATAATAATAATAACAATAATAATACCAAAACAATTATACAAATTAAATATAAATAAATAAATAAATAAAAAAAAATTAAAAAAAATTAATAAATTAAAAATTAATAAAAATATACACTTTAGACATCAAACCAACCGAAGGTTATGTTCTACGAGATATTGCATAACTTTAAGTTCAAGTAGCCACGTTGGCTAAAAACGTCACTGTGTACTAACCTACTACCGTGACATGGAACGAACACGCTGCAGTGTTTCCCGATGGATCCGTAGCGGTATAGGTCACTGTCGTTGTTCCGATGGCAAACGAGTTTCCAGGACTATAGTCTGAAGATAGAGTAACCACCCTGGAGTTGTCGGTTGCAGAAAGCGGAGTCCATGTGATAATGACTGTGGTCCCAGAATTGGAATTTTCAGTTATATCTATGGGACAGTCAGTTATGATCGGTGCTTGAGAATCTAGGGTTCCGGAACAAAACAAATATTAAAGGGAGTAAATTATGAACAAGAGTGTCATAAATAAAGATAAATTCGATTACGTCCAAAGATATGCAATCATAAGGTACCCTACTTTATAGAAACATATGCTGCATTACAGAGTTGTCGAAATGATAGTCAATATGCTGTTGTTGTTTTTGTTGATGCATTTTATTATGCTGTTATTGTTTTTTGGTAGTCGTTCTTGTTGATGTTGATGGTAGTTGTGGTACTTGGGCGGTTCTTGTAGATTGAAAATATAATTAATTACATTCGGTCAAGAATCCCCCCCCCCCCCCCCCCCACAAAGGAATAACAAAGTAATATAAATAGATAACCGAATTAACAAATACCCTTTACAAAATCAAAACATGTAATTAATATCAAATTAAATTTACCCGTAGGCCAATAAGTGATAATACACATATATACCGTCAACACCTCCAAGCTTGACACTCCAGTTGCCCACTACTTCAATTTACCCAATCACTCCATCTCTGACATAATTCTGCAGGGCATATAATCTCTAGGTAACCGCCCAGATACACTCCGTTCCGGCAGAGAGAAGCATTGGATAAGACGTCTCTGCACCATTCATTCCCGTGGTCTCAACATCCAAGAAGGCAGTGATTACCATTTGTAACTCCCCCCCACCCCGCCTTCGTTGTCTGCACCACCATTTGTTCTGTTACTTTGTTCCACATACCATTAATGTTCTTATTTCCCTTGTTCTATCCATAGATTTACATAATTCCTTACAATTTTTTTTCATTCTCCATAGTAGATCCCTTACAGCCTTATTGATTGACACAGTACCCTGTGTACCACCTACAAATACCCCCCACCCCTTTCCTTCCATAGATCCACTCCCCTCTGTGTGTTTTTTTTTTTGCAGTTTAAAGGCCAATGCCAGTAGTGGGAAACGCCCCACACACAAACAATGAAATGTACGCTCTTATTACCAATCATGTGAAAGAATATGTTTTTACTAATACGGGATTATACAAATTTGGCCTGGAAACCGCCTACTAATTAATATATTTGGTAAATTATAAAACTCATTTACTGTAAATTGAAATCGCCGACGGTTGTATGTTGATACGCACCCTCGTGCGCTGCGTGCTAATCATATGGCAAATTCGGCACACGGTTTCACACGCGTGTATCGCAGGAACGAGCGTATAGATGTGGACAGCGTAGACGGGCCAAACTGACAGTGAATTTAGACTCGATGTCAGCGGCTTTCATAAACGTTTTAACTGATATTTCTGCATTTAACGATACTAAGGTTTGGATTTTTCCACGCAAGACACTTTTATGCTATTTCAACAATACTAATCAATTAGTTTGGCCAATAAAGTTATTTCGGATAATTTTCCCAAAACGAGCATTTAGGTTTCACATTAGAATTATTATCTTCCCCATCTCCATATTTCCATTTCAGTTGCTTTTCAGATTGCATATTGTACACTGTATTTATCCTTACCATATATTCTCATCATTTTTATTCTGTTTGTTTATGACACCTTAATATTATTTCAGCATTTCATTTGTCTCTATAGGTGTACTTCTATATTTTCATCCATAGTTCCACCCATCTGTTTTCATCATATTGTTCCGTCCTCAACCATTTGCTTCTTTGACTCTCTACCTCCCCTCTGATTATCACCCACTTAAGGCTTCTCTTTGTTCACCATCTCTTTTGAACTTCCCTCCCATTCATTCGATCCTGTTGAATGTGTCTCCTTGTCCTATTGCTTTCCCTCTGATCATTACCTACTGAGACTTCATTCTTTTCACTATTCCCTTTGAACTAACCCATCCTATTCATCCGATCCTATTGACACCTACCACTTCACTTTATTTGTCCTGATCCACTCATACACGCCCCTCACTTTCATAATCCCCTCTCAGCGCCCCAGCGCACTCCCACACCTCCTTAACTGTCTTTTGTTTAATTGTTCATTTTAGTACTTTGATCACAAGTCTATGATCTCTCCTCCCCCATTTTTCTCTAAGCCTTACGTCCTCATTTGACTGTATCCACTTTAATCACCCACCTTGGCACATGCACCCACCTCAGTTCCAGCACTGTCTGATTGGTCCAACAGTCCTGACACTCACCCACTCACAGTTGCTTTCATTGTTTTGTGTCTCCGCCTCCTTTCCTCCCTCCCCCCCCCCCCCCCCCATCCATACATGTGTATATGTTTCGTATTGGAATATATTCTGTTGTCTTTATGTAGTTATTGTCATTTGCCCTGATGAAGATTCTGCTAGGATTGAAAGCTAGGCTGTATACGACTCTCACTTTACCCGTAGGCCAACGTACAATTGTACTGAACACTATTGATTTGTTTAGGCGGGACATCTCCATCTTCGGGAATAACACAACAGTTGTAGATTCGTCAAATGTTTGAAAAGCTCAATATATATTCGGGTACTTAAAGACATCCAGTGTAAAACCTTCGCGGAATCAGATTTTCCTAACGTAGAGCTTGCACAAGTTTGCACAATAGCATTCTACGTCAGGGCCAGCTTGTTTAAACCTCCCCTAAAAGCAATGATAGACTCTAAATACGGTGCAAAATCTTTTGCAAAGCTATGTCCTACGAGATATTGCATAACTTTAAGATCAAGTAGCCGTGTTGGCTAAATATGTCACAATGAACTTACCTACTACCGTGATCTGGAACGAACGCGTTGCAGTATTTCCCGATGTATCCGTAGCGGTATAGGTCACTGTCGTTGTCCCGATGGCAAAGGAGTATCCAGGACTATAGTCTGAACTTAGAGTAACCACCCTGGAGTTGTCGGTGGTAGTAGGCGGAGTCCAGGTGATAATGACTGTGGTCCTATGATTTGAATTCTCAGTTATATCCGTAGGACAGTCAGTTATGATCGGTGCTTGAGAATCTAGGTTTCCAGAACCAGAACATTATGAAGGGAGTAAATTATGAACAAGAGTATCGTAAGTATAGATATTAGCTATGATATCTAAAGATATTCAATCGTAAGCAAACCAAGTTCATATGAACATAGGCTGCCACAAAGAGATGTCGACATGAATGTCAAAATACCGTTGATTTGTTTAATGATGTATTTTATTATGATTTTTTTTTTTTTTGGGGTGGTTGTTCTTGTTTTTTTTGGTAGTAATTATGGTACTTGGGCTGTTCTACCAGATTGAAGACTTCATGCAAGGCCAGACCATCGTCTTAACCAATGGAAAATGAAAAATAGTCCTGCATGTGATTGAAGGAATCCAGACCCAGTCAGTGCAGCATGTGGTAAAAGACTCCCCTCTACTATTTCTCCCCCGTTGGTTTTAAGGTGATACATCAAACAACAGATGCCGC
Organism: Echinarachnius parma; assembly: GCA_037951105.1. Lineage (NCBI taxonomy): Eukaryota > Metazoa > Echinodermata > Echinoidea > Clypeasteroida > Echinarachniidae > Echinarachnius > Echinarachnius parma. Next base: position 11,017 of record JBAMJV010005985.1, read on the forward strand.
TAATACCGCTAAAACTAACTTAGACTTAACATTATAGATTGCGCATACACAACAAACAGAACAAAGGTATGAGCGTATCATTTGGAATGCTATGGTCTACGAGATATAGCATAACTTAAAGATCAACTACATGTGTTGATTTCAAAACATCACTTTGTACTTACCTACTACCGTGACATGGAACGAACACGTTGCAGTGTTTCCCGATGGATCCGTAGCGATATAGGTCACTCTCGTTGTCCCGATAGCAAACGAGTCTCCAGGACTATTGCTTGAAGTGAGAGTAACATCCCTGGAATTGTCGGTGGCAGTAGGCGTAGTCCATGTGATAATAACTGTGGGCCCAAAGTTGGAATTCTCAGTTATATCCGTGGGACAGTCAGCTATGATCGGTGTTTGAGAATCTAGGGTTACAGAGACAAAACAAGAACAATTAATTAAGAGGGTGTCTTATAAACAGGCGTTTCGTAAATACAGATGAGCAACGATTACATCCATAACCAATACATTTTCGTAGGCATAAGGGCTACATCACAAAGATGTATAAATGACAGTCCATGTGCTGTTGTTTTTTTTTTTTGATGTTGACATTATAGATTGTGCATACGAGACAAACAGAAAAAAGTATGAGTGTATCTTCGGGAATGCTATGATCTACTAGAGATAGCATAACTTTAAGTTTAAAGTACCCGTGTTAGCTTAACGCGTCACTTTGTACTTACCTTCTACCGTGACATTGAACGAACACGTTGCAGTGTTTCTCGATGTATCCGAGGCGGTATAGGTCACTCTCGTTGTCCCGATAGCAAACAAGTCTCCAGGACTATAGTCTGACGTTAGAGTAACCTGCCCGGAGTTGTCAGTGGCAGAAGGCGGAGTCCATGTGATAATGACTGTGGTCCCATAATTTGAATTGTCAGTTATATCCATGGGACAGTCAGGTATGATCGGTGCTTGAGAATCTAGGATTCCGGACCAAACAAATAATTAAGGGGATATATTATAAACAAGAGTTTCGTAAATAAAGATAAATAATGATTACGTCCAAATATATTCAATCATAATCTACCCAACTGTATAGGAATGTGGGCTGCATTACCGAGATGGCGACATAACAATGCATATGCTGCTGTTGATTTTGTTGATGTATTTTAGTATGCTGTTATGTTTTTGGGTTGTTGTTCGCCAATGGACATGGTAATCACCAGATTTGAAGACCCACAACAAGATAGACTATATTATGATCAATAATTAGTACAAGATGCCAGGAGCTTCCCCAGCGCAGACGTAGGGCCAGACAACCAATTTGTGATAGCTAACATTCGACTCAAGTTCAAGATCTTAAGAAAAAGCAACTACCCCCCAAAATATGACGTGTTCAAACTGAAAAACCCGAAGAGTAGGACAGACTATGAGATATAAATTGGAGGAAGGTTTGCACCTTTGCTGAGCTTACCAGACACAGACAGACAAACTATGTGGGATGATATCAAACTTGCATTCAATGAAACCTCCAAGTATTTTTTTTGGATACAAGCAACAGAAACAGAAAAAGCCATGGTTAAGCGAAGAAGTGATCCAGCTTACTGAAGAAAGAAGCAGAGTCAAACAAACAAAGTTACTGGACCCAAACAAGAAAAGCAGGTACAACTTTCTGAACCGAGAAATAAAGAGGAAAGCAAAAGACTGCCATGACAACTGGCTGCAAGAACTATGCAGCAAAGTGGACCAAGCTCACCAAGCAGCACAATCCAAAGAAGTATTATACTGCAATCAAGACTATCACAAGGAAATAAATCAACTAGAATTCAGTCCGTCAAAAGCAAAGATGGAACGGTCCTAACTGAACTTGAATACGTCAAATCCAGATGGAAGGAAAGCTTTGAAGAACTCTACAACAAGAACAATCCTGTAGACGAAGCCATAGCCAAATAATCCCCCAAACGCCAAACAGCTTCCCTGATCCGGGAATCATGAGAGAGGAAGTAGAAGAGGCAGTGAACAAGATGGCAGAAGGAAAGTCTCCTGGTTTTGACTGTATTACCGCAGAAGAAATCAAAGCATCTGGAGAGACGGGCATCAGCATTCTTCACCGCCTTTGCGAAAAAATATGGAGCACTGAATTCTTCCCTGATGACTGGGGGAAAGCCATCATCACGCTCATAAACAAGAAAAAGACAAACTCAATTGCAACAACTACATGAGCCATCAGCCTGCTCAGCCATGCTGGAAAAGTAATGACCCTCATCATCCAGAGAAGAATCCTCAGAAGATCAGAAGATATCCTATCAGAAGCGCAAGCAGGTTTCAGACCTGGAACATCAACAATTGACCAGCTATTCTCACTAAGCTTTTACTGCTGCTACATCTACTTTGAGAAAGCATTTGACTCAGTATGGCAAAAAGGTCTTTGGAAGGCGCTTCGTTGTTTTGGATACTCTGAAAAGATTCTCAACCTCCTGAAAGCTCTATACGAGGAATCTTGTAGTGCAGTCAGAATTAATGGAGAGCTCACAGACTGGTTAAGAACAACTACAGGAGTACGGCTCTTCAACTCTTCAACATCTTACTAGAACTGGTAATGATATATGCCATTGAGGACACTAACATTGGAGAGCACATCAACGGAAATGTCATCAACAACCTAAGATTTGCAGATGATATCGCACTGATTGCTGAAAGCAAAGACGATCTCCAGACTCTCGTCAAAAAGCTCCACCGCAGCAGTTCCGTATTTGGCCTTAATAATAAAGGGACTTAGTAACATTGTCTAAATCCTCAAAATAAAATTGCAATTCTAGCGGTTCCCTCATACCTTGCTGTATTCGTATTTACAATGAAATCTAAAATCATGGGACAGGTTTTGTTTTTTCAAATTTCCCTTTGGTTACAAAGATATGTACGATCGAAGCATTCAGATAAGAAAAACCCAGGTGGAGTTTTGAAACCGTGTACAAAGTGAGTGCAGTGAGTTAGTGAATATCACTTTGCATTTTCGCTCATTACTTGGCCATACAATGTCCATTTGACTTGAAATTTTCACACAATACCCTGTGGACATATGAGATAACAACAATATATATTGCATCAACCATTCATCACTTTTTGCACATGTCAACAAAGTTAATAGATCCCTTTAACATTGATAACACTGAAGTACAGAACATCAGCAGGGAGGCGAACAACAACATTACCAACCTCATTGCGGCAAACAATTACAGCAAGTGGAAAAGTTCACCTACCTTGGTGGAATAATCCACGAGAACGGTTCCACCACTGAAGAGATAAACACAGAATTGTGAAGGCTATGGGAGCAGTCAAAATACTGAACATCATATGGAAGTCAGCACACATTAGGACATCAACAGAAACGGAACTGTATAAAGTCCTTGTTCTATCAATACTACTGTATCGAGCAGAAACATGGACCCTCAGGAAGGAAGATTAAAACAGGCTACTAACGTTTGAGATGGCATGTCTCTAGGAATACTAGGAAAAATACTAGGAATAACAAGACTGGACAGAATTAGAAAAAACATCAATTATGACACAGCTCAATGCTCACCAAACTGTAATTGACCGAATCTCCCTGAAAAGACTCAGCTAGCTCAGACATGTCCAGCGAATGAAACCATCGCGTCTCCCCAAACTCACAATGGAAGGACGAGACATGGGGAACAGACCAAGGGGAAGACCACCAAAGAGATGGACGGACTGCCTGAGAGCAGACTGCGTCAAAAAAAAATTGTACTCGATAGCAGAGGCAAGTCATTTGCCAAGAAACCGGCGCAAATGGCATGGATTCATGAAGCGGATGCCACCACTCAACCCACTGTTGGAGTGAACGGCATAAGTCAAGTAAGTCAAGTCAGCAAACAACATATGCGGCTCTGACCTGGATAACTAACTCAGACTTGACATTATAGTTTGCGCATATGAAACAAACACAACATGTATGAGTGATCCTCGGGAATACTATGATCTACAAGAGAAAGCTTAACTTTTAGTTTAAGTACTCGTGTTGGTTTAATACGTCAGTTTGTTCTTACCTACTACCGTGACAGTGAACGAACACGTTGCAGTGTTTCCCGATGCATCCGTAGCGGTATAGGTCACTCTCGTTGTTCCGATGGCAAACGAGTCTCCAGGACTATAGTCTGAAGTTAGAGTAATTACCCTAGAGTTGTCGGTCACAGTTGGCGGTATCCATGCGATATTGACTTTGGTCCTAGAATTGGAATTCTCAGTTGAATCCATGGGACAGTTAGTAATGATCGGTGCCTGAGAATCTAGAGTTCCAGAACAAAACATTATTAAGGGGGTAAATTATGAACAAGAATTTGTTAATGACGATCAATAACGATTTCGTCCAAAGATATTCAATCAAAAGCAACCCAACTTCAAAACAAATTTGGGCTGCATCACAAAGATGTCGACATGATAGTCAATATGATGTTGTTGTTTTTGATGATGTATTTTAATATTCTGTTATTGTTTTGGGGTGGATGTTCTTGTTGTTGGTGGTGGTGTTGTGCTACTTGGGCTGTTCTTGTAGATTGAATACACGATTATTGATATAAACCTAAGTCAGAGGCAGCCTGTTTCAACCTACCCTGAGAGCAATGATATACTATAAATACGGTATGAAGACTTCATGCAAGGTCAGACTATCGTCTCAAACGATGCAATATGAAAAATAGCCCTGCATGTGATTGCAGGACGTCCAGACCCAGACAGTGCAGCACGTGGTAAAGGACTGCCCTCTACGATTTCATCCCCGATGGTTTTAAGGTAATACATTAAACAACAGATCCCGCTCTGACCTGGCTAACTAACTTAGACTTTACATTATAGATTGCGCATACAAAACAAACAAACACAGGTATGAGCGCATAGTTTGGAATGCTATGATCTACAAGAGATAGTATAACTTTTAGTTTAAGTACCTGTGTTGGTTTAAAACTTCACCTCGTACTTACCTACTACCGTGACATTGAACGAACACGTTGCAGTGTTTTCCGATGCATCCATAGCGGTATAGGTCACTCTGGTTGTCGCGATAGCAAACGAGTCTCCAGGACTATAGTCTGAAGTTAGAGTAACCCCCCTGGAGTTGTCGATGGCAGAAGGTGGAGTCCATGTGATAATGACTGTGGTCTCAGAATTTGAATTCTCAGTTATATCCGTGGGACAGTCAGTTATGATCGGTGCTTGAGAATCTATTGTTCCAGAGCAAACAATAATTAAGGGGGTAAATTATGAACATGAGTTTCGTAAATAAAGATAAATAACGATTACGTTCAAAGATATTCAATCATAAGTAACCCAACTTGATAGGAATATGGGCTGCATCACAGAGATATACCCGTGTTGGTTTAAAACGTCACTTTGTATTTACCTACTACCGTGACATGGTTACATCCATAAGCACCCAAACCTCACAGGCATATGAGCTGCATCACAGAGATCTCGAAATGAGAGTCAATATGTTGTTTTAGTTTGGGTTGATGTACTTTTTATTACGTTCATGTTGTTTGTTGTTGTTGTTGTTGTTGTTATTAGTATATGTGGTGCTGAAATTGTTCTTGTAGATTGAAAACACAAAATAATAAAAGCATGTTTCAATCTCCCCTAACAGCAACGATATGCACTGAACACGGTACGGAAGATTCATGCTAGGTCAGCTTATCATCTCCACTAATGGAAAATAAACAATTGCACTGCATGTGATTGCAGGAATCCAGACTAGGTAGTGCAGCATGTGGTAAATGACTTTCCTCTACGATTTGTCCCCCGATGGATTGAAGGGGATACATCAAGCCACAGATGACGCCTTGACCCGACTATCTATCTTAGACTTGACATAATAGATTTTAAATAAAAAAATTAAAACAACACAAAACAGGTAAAAGCATTATCTACGCGAATGATTTGATTAACGAGATATATCAAAACTTGTAATTCAAATAATTCAAAATAATTTCCCCGATGGCAAACGATATTCCAGGACTACAGTCTGAAGTTAGAGTAACCACCCTGGAGTTATCGTTGGCAGCAGGCGGAGTCCAAGTGATATCGACTGTGGTCCCATAATTATATTTCTCAGTTATATCTGTGGGACATTCCGTTATGTTCGGTGCTTGATAATCTAGGGTTACAGACAAATACAACATCATTAAGGGGGTAATTTATGAACAAGCTTTTCGTAAATAAAACCGAGTAACTTTGGCAATTTGAACATTTGCCGCCATCTTGGATTGGAAAGTCACAAAATTAAAAATCGTCATATCAACATTAAATATTATGTTATTTTATATCAAGTCAAGACAAGAAACCATAATAGTAATATACAATACGGCTGGAACATCGCAAAACTTGATTTTTTGATGGCCGATGGCGGCCATTTTGCATTTCGAGCTCTGGAAAATTCCGCCCACATTTTCGCGAGGATCACCCCCTCTCCTGTTTTTATTTAACCCCCAAAGATGACGAATTAACCAAAAAACAGCCTTGCCAGCCCACGGTCACGGATTTGCCATAAATGACTCTACTAGGTACGTGTACAAAAGCGACACACGCACAATTCACAGTGAGGATTGTGATAGCAAGGAGCTACCTCCTTGGCTAGACTTGGCTCTTGCATAGTCAGCTACTGGATGTTATCATTATTTGTGAGTTGCGTACTTAAACACTGCTCATGATACCTTGCTAGTTGATGATTCATGTTTTATTGTGAGGTCTGCCGAAACCAGTATTTTACAATAAGTCGCGATTCTGAAAACATATTATCCTCACACCACCAGCGGTTTGAAAGTTTCGCATAACATTGTGCGTGAATGTCCATTCATTCCTGTCCAAAGTCTTGCATAACGTTATGCGTGAATGTCCATTCATTACTGTGAAAGGTCTTGCATAAAATTATGCAATTGAGTTTGAATGATGTACCTGATATATTATTGGTTGATTGCATTATGTGAAAACAGTAATGTCAATACAATACAATATGCAGGGGATGATGCGAAATAAGGGCAGCAAGAAAGCTTAGATCCATGAAATATCCAATATCAACATATAGTTCGTTTTTATACATCTACAATTGAACGGTCGAATAACAGTACATATACAGGGTGGCCCAAAAAAAACGGAACGGGGCACTTCCCAAATTATAGTAACAAATGTATTGTGTCCATCGGATAGGGTGTCTTTTCAAATGAACAATGATACCAAGAACAGTCAATTTGGTCGTGTAGTTTTTGTTTTAGGGCGCTGTGAGTGACACCATGTCAGGTTCTCTTTTTTGTCAATTTTTACCGAGACAGTGCTTGATAGATCGCACGTACCGCCTTTCATATCGTTCAACGAGGCGCGCCATTGTTAGTGTGCACTCAGCCGTGTGCCGAGAGAATGGGCGTGTTCGTTGAATGGTATTACGGGCAGGGAGTGCAATTTAACTGGCATTGACTAGGTACAAATTGACAAAAATAGGCACCTGACATGGTCTCACTCACAGCGTCCTAAAACAAAAACTACACGACCAAAAATACTGTTCTTGGTATCGTTTTTCATTGGAAAAGACACCCTATCAAATGGACATAAATATGTTGGTACTATATTTTGGGAAGTGCCCCGTTCCGTTTTTTTTTGGGCCACCCTGTATAAGGTTAAAATATCACCATTTAGGATTCAAAGAACCAATAATGAAATTTAAAAAAATACTGCTGAAAACTGTTTATCTACTAAATATCACCAATGTGGTAAAATGAGAGTCATATACAGTCTAGAACCAACAATTGACAAACAATCTAATACTCGGGTTTCTTTTGAAATAATTATCTGTTACTTACACTGAATTTCATGTCAAATGTATTATTTGATAAGGTAATGTTATTTTCATACCAGTATCGCAATGTATTCCTGCATATCCTGCAGCACATGTACATCTGTATCCATTCACAAGGTCCGTACAGGTCGCTCTGTTCCGACAGGGAGATGATGCACATTCGTTGATATCTGTGAATTCAGACGAGTAGAGTGAGATCAGTCTATGGACATTTAGGTTATTTGTGAATATTACGTAATAATAACAGTTATTTATGAAGCGCTATTCCCACGAGGATCATAGCGCTAATGTACCCTATTATTATTACCCTGGTCAAAGGATACACACTGCAAACATTTCTGCACACAAAGTGCATATTTTCACTCCCTTGGGAGTATTCCAGCCAGTCATCTAAAAAAAAACACGTTCCCATGATGTTACTAATGGAAGGTGTGTGTATATAGGTGTGTGTGTGCGTGTGTGTGTGTGTGTGTGTGTGTGTGTGTGTGTTCTTGTATAGCATGCAATATGAGCAGGCATGTTCTTACACACACCCACAGTTTGAGGAGATTCCGCTGTGTGAACATCAATTTGAGGAGCTCCTCAAAAGAACATAATTATATTGCAAAGTCTTTCATTTGGCATAATTAGTCATGTACAGTGTCCTGGGGAACTCTCCCCAATGTACCATTCATGAGCACAGTGATGATCGAATTGCGGGTTCCCATGAGAGCACATCAAATTCATGTGTGAAAATGTTGTAGGGCGCCACTGACGTCGCCACCTCAAATTGTCCTCCCCAAATTGATGTGTCGTACAGTCCTATACCGTGCAGTAGCCAGGTACAGGTATTAAGCTAGGCCTAGGGTAGCTAGAGCTAGCTACATTATTATGGCCGCAGGCTATAGGCTAGCTAGGCCAGGGCGCGCAGCGACCAACGCGTCGGCGCGCCACCCCGGGATCGCGGTGCCGGTGGGTGCGCGCTATAGCTGGAGGCCGGCCGCCTCGAGATAGATCCGTCGGTTTTGATTTTCATCATTCTGGAGATATTTTGGTCGTTCTGTATTTGTTGACGTCAAACCCAAATCTGGCTGCGAACAAGTAGACGCGACAGGGGTAATAATATAATTGATAAGCGCTTAGAGATGATATATCAGTCGTGATAGGCGCTGTATAAATCGAGGATATTATTATTATTATATTCCGCACTCGATCGCACTGCATAGCAGCCTTGCTCAAATTGCATGGTGTTTTAGTAATAACACACACACACCTACAACACACAGCGAACTCATACACCATACAACTTGAGCCAGCCTTGCTCAAATTGCATGGTGTTTTAGTTCGAACACACACACATAACACACAGCGAACTCATACACCATACAACTTGAGCCAGCCTTGCTCAAATTGCATGGTGTTTTAGTTCGAACACACACACACAACAAACGCATACACCTTCATATTTCTCTTGACGGGGGGGGGGGGGGGGTGGGGGGGGGGGGGGTCTCACTTGATTTCAAGTACCCCCTTATCCCCCTCCATGATGTATAATCAAAGACATAACATAATTTTATCTTCATTATTGGGAGCAAGTGCCCCCATCCCCCAGGCCTTGTCCCCCTCCCTGATGAAAAATGAAACATAGGCATAGCTTACATAACACACATTCCATACACATTCTGCACTTTTTGACGTCAATATGTTATGTTTCCAAAACCGTGGCGTAGGCTACCGTGGTCGGACAAGTAAGGAGGGGGGGGGGGGGGGGGCTCACTCAATATAAACCTCATGATTATCTTTCAGCATTAGGGGCAAATGCCCCCCTCCTTGTCCCCCTAAATGATGAATAATTAAAGACATAAAACAAAACACACCTTAAATAATATATGCCTACACATCACATGCACAGTCTGCACTTTTTGACGTCAATAATTATGTTTCTGAAACAGTGGCGTGCAGTGGCAATACAGACACGAATATTGTCAATCCATCGGACAAACAATTATGAACAATACACACCCCGTTGGCATATGAATATCATGGTGAATTTTGTGATAATAATGTCACATTTATTATTAGTTCCGTCTTTATCTCACTATATACGTTTTGATACTAAATCATTTATGTTGGTATAAATCATTCTTCAATTCTCCTCCTGGCATTGAAACACATATAATATGTTATCACATTTCTTCGTGGCATGTATAACCATCACTATTCAGTGTCACAACATGCACGATCAACGTTACGCAATGTTTGACTTAAAATATCATTACTCTCGAGTGAACATTGAAATGGCAAAATAAAGCATTTTTTTTTTTTTAAGTTAACCCTAATAAGGCAGGGGGCTATTATGCCCCTCCACGATTTTTCTGATTGCTCCGGAACGCATAGAGATGACGCCCTGCTGCTTGATGACTTTTTTCGTTTGGGTCTTGCTCATTTTTAAAAACAAAGTTTTCGAAAATCGGACATACCATTACAAAGACACGTGACCTTTTATCTATGCATGTCCACCCGAAAATCGCTCAATTTCGTGATTTTTGTACAAAACATACGGAAATACGAACAAATATTCGTAAAAAGAGATATATCAGGGTTTTTTTAGGGTTAAAGGGGTAGTACAGTTTTGTTAAGGCTGAACCTTAGTAACCAAAACTTGACAGTAACATTATAAACTAATAGTTATAACTCCACCCTTTTCGAAATATATACAAAATTACAAACGACTAAGTAAAAATCCCGTTATCATTAAAAAAAGAGCCATTAAAACACAAGAGGGCGCTTTCTAAAAAGGCATTGGTTTCAACCATTTTTCATACAAATTTATGCATGTGATGTTTTATTGAGATAATGATTAAAAAAGAGAGATATTAAGGTATACATATTGGAAACAAGAGGGGTCCACTAAAAAGCAGTGCTTGTACAAATGTGGACCCCTCAGATAATAATGAATACTTAAATTAATACAAAAGTGAATTAATTACTACAAACGAACTAAAATATAGGAAAAAAGGGATGCCAACAGAGACGAAAATATGACAAGAGAGAACATTACATGACAAAGATAGAAGAAGACGGTAACGATACACACAATAGACACTGCAAAAAAGGAGAGAAAATAAATGAGATATCGGAGGTACAAAAATAGTACAAAAGGATGAGCAGCATGTGGGGTTGAGAAGAAGCTGGGGCAGAAGAATTGCGCTTACGAAAGGAGATGCATGAGAGGGCACAATACAAAAACATATCAAATTACATTTTGAGTCAGCGAGTAGAAAAAGACCTTGTTTAACCAAAAAAGGGGAAAAGGGAAGAATAAAAGAAGACTTGAGGACGGGGAAAGAATAAATGGGCAATATAATTAATGTTGTTCATAAGATTGTAATAAAAACAATTTCAATTTTTGTCTTCAAAATATTAATCGATGGAGCATTTTTTACTTCATTACAAGAGAGGTAAATGAAATTCTGCAGAATGTCTTGTTGGGTAATTATGGACTGAGCTAATTTTAACAAACATTTCTTGAAAAACAGATGGCAACATATTATTATTATTATAAGTATACATAATTGACCAAGTTGAAATAAATATAAATCTTTAACCTTTAAAATATTATTTTCCAAAAACAAACCGTCTGTATGGCAACGAAATGGGGAATTACAAATAATACGAATAACCTTCTTTTGTAATATAGCAAAACTTTATCTAATAACGTTTGATGCGTGTTGCCCCAAACTAAGAGACCATAATTCAGATATGGGAGTATCAAAGAACTATACAGCATACTTAATGAATTCAAAGGAAGACATGTCTTTACTTTATAAATAATACCAATATTTCGAGAAGTAATTTTACAAATATTGTCAATATGATATTTCCAAGAAAGGTTATTATCAACCGTTACACCCAAAAATGTAATAAATGAAACACACTCCAATGGGGTGTTTTCCAAAACTATATATATTAGCAGGCAACGAATCTATAGATTTAATAAACAACATATATTTAGTTTTCTGGATATTCAAAGATAATTTGTTCGCTCGTATCCACAATAAAAAATTAATCATTTCAATATTAACTATTTCAACTAATCTATAAGGATCATTGTGAGAAAAAAATAAATTTGTGTCATCAGCAAAAAGTACAAAAGACAATATATATCAGATGATCGACACAAGTCATTAATGTATAAAATAAATAAAAGTGGGTCTAATAAACTACCTTGTGGAGCACCACAATTTATATTACGGAAATCTGAAGAGTTATCATTTACAAATACATGAAAGAACCACTCCAAGGC
>JBAMJV010005986.1:0-59340 GCA_037951105.1 Echinarachnius parma
TTTGCTCGCTTGGCTGCCAGGTGTTTCGTTTAGATTATGAGGCGTTTTCCTAAAGCTAATCTTATATACTGCGCAATCGTCTTGGATAGTGATGTACTTTATTGGAAGAAGAAGAAGAAGAAGAAGAAGAAGAAGAAGAAGAAGAAGAAGAAGAAGAAAGAGAAGAAGAAGAAGAAGAAGAAGAGAAGAAGAAGAAGAAGAAGAAGAAGAAGAAGAAGAAGAGAAGAAGAAGAAGAAGAAGAAAAGAAGAAGAAGAAGAAGAAGAAGAAGAAAGAGAAGAAGAAGAAGAAGAAGAGAAGAAGAAGAAGGAAGAAGAAGAAGAAGAAGAAGAAGAAGAAAGAAGAAGAAGAAGAAAGAAGAGAGAAAAGAAGAAGAAGAAGAAGAAGAAGAAGAAGAAAGAAGGAAGGAAGAAAGGAAGAAGAAGAAGAAGAAGAAGAAGAAGAAGAAAGAAGAGAGAAGAAAGAAGAAGAGAAGAAGAAGAAGAAGAAGAAAGAAGAAAAGAAGAAGAAGAAGAAGAAGAAGAAGAAGAAGAAGAAGAAGAAGAAGAAGAAGAAGAGAAGAAGAAGAAGAAGAAGAGAAGAAGAAGAAAGAAGAAGAAGAAGAAGAAGAAGAAGAAGAAGAAGAAGAATAAGAAGAAGAAGAGAAGAAGAAAAGAAGAAGAAGAAGAAGAAGAAGAAGAAGAAGAAAGAAGAAGAAGAAGAAGAAGAAGAGAAGAAGAGAAGAAGAAGAAGAAGAAGAAGAAGAAGAGAAGAGAAGAAGAAGAAGAAGAGAAGAAGAAGAAGAAGGAAGAAGAAGAGAAGAAGAAGAAGAAGAAGAAGGAAGAAGAAGAAGAAGAAGAAGAAGAAGAAGAAAGAAGAAGGAAGAAGAAGAAGAAGAAGAAGAAGCAGAAGAAGAAGAAGAAGAAGAAGAGAGAAGGATAGAAGAATAGTAAGAGCTCCTTCTCTCCTCCTCCGCTCTGCCTCTATGCTTCTCGCTTCTGACTAAGCAGTCCATCTCTAGTCGCTATTTGGGCTCTAAGTTCTCTAACTTACCTGACGAAAACATGACGAGAGAGATCATCATGAATGAACATATATAATTTGTATTTAAATACATAAATTTCAATGTAAACATCACAACATTTCAGCCTTTGGGCTGCCGTTGTATGTATTTTTCAATGTTTATGTATTATTTGATTGTTTTTTTTACTGAAATAAACTATTATTGAAGTGAATTGAATTGAATTTGGAACTTTGGGTGTTTCAAAATTATTTGTATAAATATACCTTTTTTAATCCAACAAACTTTAATACTGCTCTTTCTACAACCGAGCTTACTCATTTCATAGCCTACTGCCTCAATACGCTGAATGAATACTGCATAAGCTAACGATCTTGCATACAAATTGTTGGTGTATGTCGTTAGAACTAATGACTGTCTAGTCTAGTATTTGTAAAATATGCTACTAAAAAAAAAATAACTTTAAACATTTATACTAGTATTTCTACTTGTTAAACAATGATTATTATTGCCATAGACTACACAATTTTCAATTCATTAGCAAACCTCTTTATTGTGCAGAGGGTTAACTTATCCTGTATCTGACACCGTACAGGTATATTCCATAATATTTGCTGCTTGATAAGTACTGAAGAGCTAGACATTGAACCAACTTGAAACACTGAATAATGCTATGAACCTTATGATTTTCAATATTTCTCTATAATTACAAAAATGTAGTCACTACCTTTGACTCAGAACTAGAATGGATCTATTAAAAATTTTATATAATTGTATTATTATTATTATTTTTTGTTATGACATGCATATCTGTAATATCATTGTGTAATATTTAATATTTTGAGTTTGTATTAAAAATAGATATAAATATGCATTTTCTTTGGATATACAGTGTTTATGAAAGATTCACTTATTATAATCACAATGAATGAACACTATCAGTATGCATCTACGTATGTAGTAGAAGTTGTTGTAGAAGTAGTAGTAGTCATAGTAGTAGTGAGTCATATTAGCAGTCGTAGTAGTAGTAGTATACGTCATCATTGTCATCGTCACTCAAAGTAGTAGTTGTTGTTGTTGTTGTAGTTGTTGTTGTTGTAGTTGTTGTTGTTGTAGTTGTCGTAGTAGAAGTCATAGTAGTAGTCATAGTAGCTGTAGTAGTTGTAGTAGCTGTAGTATTAGTAACAGTGGTAGTCCTAGTCATAGTCATCGTCATCATCATCATAGTAGTAGTAGTAGTAGTAGCAGCAGCAGTAGACTAGTAGTAGTAGTCATAGTATTAATAGTAATGTAAGTAGTAGTAATAAAAGAGTACATTAGTAGTAGTAGTAGTAGTAGTAGTAGTAGTAGTAGTAGTAGTAGTAGTAGCAGTAGTAGTAGTAGTAGTAGTAGTAGTAGTAGTAGTAGTAGTAGTAGTAGTGGTAGTGGTAGTGGTAGTGGTAGTGGTAGTAGTAGTAGTAGTAGTAGTAGTAGTAAGGTAGTATCATTAATAGTAGTAGTAGTAGTAGTAGTAGAAGTAGTAGTAGTAGTAGTAGAAAGGTAGTATCATTAATAGTAGTAATAGTATTATACTAAAACTATGGTTATACTACAAATAGTTATGTTGTATGAGACTGTTTATTAAAAGATGTTTATATAAACAGATACGTTAATCAGTACAATGTAGTGTTACACTATGTTTATGCAATATAATTATGTTCATGAATATTGAGTACACTTGTTAAAAAAGTAAGTTATCTGATTTGCTCCACTTTATTCAGCAGTAAACAAAGACTTTTTCCTTCTTAAATTTTCATTAAAAAATCACCGACTTTAACATCTGCTAAACTAAACAAATAAAAATAAATTAATACAAAAAAATAAAACATAAAAAGGTGGAGGGGGGGGCTCTAGTAAATAACATAATTATAAAGTAACGCATGCACTAAATAACAGAATCTTTTTGTCTACTCCACGATGGAAGAGCGCATAAGACCGAAAGAATGAACTAAAAGCAGGCAAGTTATGGATCAGAAATTCCCAGCCGAACCAACCCAAATGAAATAAACAAATTTAAAAAGCCTTGGATAATGTAATACCAGGTATCGTCTATAAACGTACGTACATAAACATATGTAAATAAAATATATATATAATTTTGGGGTTTTGCTATGTAAATTAAATGATGTACATTACTTGTACAAATAATGAGGGATCATTTTTATATTTGGGAAAAGGGGACACATGTGAATGAACATTGAATATTCAATGAGTAAAATGAGAGAGATTACATCGAATTATGATCAGGAAATGAAAATTGTTATATTTCATGATTATCAGGGCAACTGACCAACAAACGTGGAAAGGTTCATACAATGTCACAATAAAGTGATCCATTAACTTTATATTTTTCCCCAAAAGTGATATGTGAGACTTCAATCATATACCAATATCATTGGAAGATTCTTGAGAATGATATAAGAGTAAAAAAAAGAGTAAATCGATGTCTGATTTTATCCTAATCGTTCGCGTGAAGTATCTGAATTTGAATACTATGGACGATTTAGTGTCCGAATTAGGATACTATTGACAAGTAATTAGGAAAAATCAAACCCATTTCATTCTTCTGTTTAATATCATTAGCCAAATAACAAGCTCCAAGCGATTTTGGTTGAATTTTGGCAAAAGTTAATGGATCACTTTAAGTGAGATTGTATGCTTTTAATACCATACTGCTCTAAAAATTTGCTTAAAAATGCACAGCAATGCGTTTTTATAAATTGAGGGAAACAATTTTGACTTGCCCCAGTCAAGTGGGCAAGTGCTAGTGTCAAGGCCCTACATTCAGGACTTATCCTGAGAACATTTGGGTTCGAGTCTGACGAGTCCTATTATATGGGTTTAAAGTATTAACCCCTTGCTTACGGGAACCGGATGGGCTATGTACAAAGTCTATGGGGATCTCAGAATCTCAAAGTGAACGGGTTATTAAAAGAAACTGCAACGTTTTAAAATGGTGTGGCAGTATCTCGGAGACTGTAACTTTAGAGCAGTATGGCAAACTTGCATTTCCATTTAATTTTGATTGAATTTCATGATTCAAAAATTTGAAAAATGAAGGTATGATACACCAATGACATTCAGTATGAAAGTACATGAATGCTTATGTACATGTATATAATGCATGTATCAATGCCTCATTCATTCATTATCAAATACTTTCTCTACTAAAGCGTGCCCATGACATCGCATGCATGACTAATAGAACGGATCCGATGCTCTATGCAATTTGTATGGAGCATCCATTCTTTTTTGTCATGCATGCGCAAGCTGAGGGCACGGTTTAGTAGAGAATGCCAATGTTTGATGATTATCAATCGTGATAAGCGCTATATAAAAATTGGATATTAATGTTTGGATACAAACAAACAGTCATGCTCAAAATTATCTAAATCCAAGTTTGGGCTTTATCTACCTTCCAATTTATGTTTGAAATTCCTGACCACATTGCAGGACACAGAGAAGCCTAGTACAGATCAAGACCCATACATTATTAATACCTCCGTAGCTTAGTCTCATACCAAGTATATGTGACCGGCTATAGCAAAACCCGGCGCTTGTCAGTAAAAATCAACATGTAGATTTTCAAACCATTACAAAGGCCTCATCACAAGCTTTCATTTGATCCTTTGTTCTAACGGATTGGTTAATATTTGGCGAAGATATGATAGTTTCAATTTTACAATCACAGGTCTTTTACACACATTGTGTGAACTTATATTGCCCATTTCTTCAAAACATGAATTACCGACAAGTGCCGGGTTTTGCTATAGCGGGTCACATATGTCGGATGATAGGGCTATTGCAACAAAATACCATTTTAGTCTAGGTAATACATGCTTTCCAAAATAACCAAAGTTACTGACAAGGAAAATGTTTTGTTGCTTGATACTTAGCCCTAGCATCTAAGATATACTTTGGAATGGAACTACGAATTTGTCCAACCTTCTTTGGGCTCGATTATTCACTGCAATGCAAATAGAAATGTCAAAACACATTTTGGTCTGCGATTGAGCCCAAACCAAGAAAACAAAACTACATAGGAAATGAAATCGGGAATCATACCTCTTCCAACCGCCGTTCCGTGCCGATCGTCAGCATGTTGTTGAACTCCTGTTCCAGCTTTTGCCGCGCCGTCGTGTTCTGCGTAGGGATCTGCAGCGCCAGGGCCAGCGCGGCGAAGTCAAACGTTTCGTCGAGTGACATGACGCCGCCGTGGACGCCGCTCTCCTTCAGGTGATTCGCGAACTCCTTGAGGCCTATCGCTGTGACCCATTTTATAACGCGTTCGTTGCTCCATACTAGCACGTCTACAGAAACATTTAATACAAAATGAGAAGGAATTACTATAGATTTCATTTTAAAATATTTTGTATCAGGACCTCTTAAATAGCAACTGACTCAACAACAGCGTCATATATACCGCTTTTTTTGGTGCACTCTTCGATAATCTTTCATTGGAAAACATGGCAGCCTCCAGTGGTTAAAAGGATAGTTGAGTTTTGGTATAGAGGGATGTAATGAAAAACTGAGTGCCAATTTCGAAAGAGCATACAATTTTAATGACAGAATAAACTTTATTTCATCAAAATCGGTTCAGAAATGGCTGAAATATCCATCAAAATTCTCATTCTCATTTTCGTGATACTTTTGTGTTAGTGGTACCAGACATGATTAGCATTTAAAGGTAACGTTGAGTATTGGTAATTTCCAAAGTGCCCCCCCCAAATTAATTGTAACGGATTTGGTTGATTTCAATTCCATATGAAAGATCATCGAAAAAAACATGGGAAATAATAATAATTCCCATTCAAATGCTCTTATTGTTGTGAAATTTGCTTTCAAAATATTTATAAAAGTGATTGACGTCCGGCCATCACTTTTTAGAGAACGCTAGCGCGAGGTGCAAGCGTTCTAGGTCCTCGTAATACGGGACTGAAAATTAATTTTTTTTTTCATGCAATTTTTCCTATCTCCGTGTACAAACCGCACCCCCCTTTTCGTCGGTAATTCCGTCGGGGAAAACCATGCGGTTAATACACCGACAAATACGGTATATGAAAATTGAATTTGTCTGACCTTTGACCTCTGTAGCGCTCTCTTCCCTTCTTCTTTCCAGCTCCTTGCGGTCAAAGTTGACTTTCTTTAGACACAGAATGCCGTACTGGAAGCTATTCCTGTGGGAGGAAGACAAATTGATATTATGATGATTTATAGTTGTAAGAAATATAGAATGAACGATAACAACGACAGTGGTAAAATAGTAAATGTTCAGTACTACATATATATAATAATCGCTTCAAACAGACACACTTCAACTTTCTGTTCAAAGTTGACTTTCTTCAGACACAGAAAGCCGTACCGGAAGCTATTCCTGTGGAAGGAGCAAACATTGATATGATGTTGAAAAATATATAGTTTGTAAGTTGAGTAATATAAGGGCGCTAAGTTACCTTTTTGTACTTTGGGAATAGTCATGTTAAAAGTTTGGCAGCGTTGTAGCTCAACCCATGAGGCTCTCTTTTATTTCTGATAAATCTTCCCAAAAATGGTCCAGCATTCGTATGTCCACGAGACACTCCATAAGCAGTGAGTGGTACTGTGGCAGCCCAATGCTCGTCAACCAATCATTGCCGATCAACTCAAGAGTATGAATTCTACTTCTTAATTAAATCCTTACTTGTGGCTCTGTTAAGAGACTTACCTATGGAAGCTATCGACCATCTTGAGTTGTCTGCGCATGTCTTCCTTGGTAAGAGGATGCAGTATTAGTGCGCGACAAGACAATCATAAACGTTACTTGGGTTAAAAATGTTGTTTTCTATTTTGTAGGTCTTGCTCCGATGGCGCTATTTGTTCTAGAGATATTTTTCTTACCTATAAAAGCTATCGACCATCTCGAGTTGTCCGCGTAGATCTTTCTTTGTTAGATGGTCCAGCAATGGTGTGTCCACAAGACACTTCATAAGCAGTGAGTGATACTGTGGCAGCCCAATGCTCGTCAACCAATCATTGTCGATCAACTCAAGAGTATGAATTCTACTTCTTAATTAAATCCTTACTAGTGGCTCTGTTAGGAGACTTACCTATGGAAGCTATCAACCATCTTGAGTTGTCCGCGTATGTCTTCATTGGTAAGAGGATGCAGTATTAGTGCACGACAAGACAATCATAAACGTTACTTGGGTTAAAAATTTTGTTTTCTATTGTGTAGGTCTTGCTCCGATGGCGCTATTTGTTCTAGAGATATTTTTCTTACCTATGGAAACTATCGACCATCTTGAGTTGTCCGCGTAGGTCTTTCTTTGTTAGATGGTCCAGCATTCGTGCGTCGACGAGACACTCCATAAACGTTGAGTGGTACTGCAGCAGCGCAATGCTCGTCAACCAATCATTGTCGATCAACTCAAGAGTATGAATTCTACTTCTTAATTAAATCCTTACTTGTGGCTCTGTTAAGAGACTTACCTATGGAAGCTATCGACCATCTTGAGTTGTCCGCGTAGGTCTTTCTTTGTTAGATGATCCAGCATTCGTGCATCGACGAGACACTCCATAAACGTCGAGCGGTACTGCGGTAGCCCGATGCTCGTCAACCAATCGTTGCCGATCCACTCGTGGTTCATCTCCCCAAAGGCCAGGGTCTGTTCAATGGGGTGGGGTGGTGGGGGTGGGGGAGGGACAGATGGGGTGTGGTTCGGGGTGGGGGATTCATTGAGATCAGACTTCTGAGTCAACCACAGATCCGAGTATAAATTGATATCGATGTTGTTGGTTTTATTGTTATGTCGTAAGATGGGAAATGGTATCATTGTTTGTTTTGTTTTTTGTAGATGAGAAAATATGCCATTGCATTGTTGTGGGATCCAAATAATTGATATTGATGTTGTTGTTTTTATTGTTTTGTCGTAAAATGGTAAAATGGTTTCATTGTGTTGTTGTTGGTTTTGTTGTAGATGAAAAATTTGCCATTGTGTTGATTACGATTTGAAATTTGTTGAGCCATTGTATTGTTGGTTGTTGTTATTTGTTCAGATCACAAAATAGTGCAATCATTGGTTTTGATGTTTTGTCATCGATGGAAAAGTAAAATTGTTTTGTTACATGTAGTAGATGGAAACAAAAGTACATTATTTGTTTGTGGATATTGATGTTTTAATAGGGTGGAAGAAAAGAATGTATGTTGTCGTTCAGATTTAAATAGATAAAACATAGGGGGGCCACAATGATTTGTGGCAGTTCAAATTGGTTAACATTTGCATATTGACATAATGCAGTTTTGGGCAGTGTTATTGGTGTTGTTTTGTTGTATAAAACAAAACAGGGTGAATGTTATTGTTATGTTGTCGTTTTGTTGTGTATGGTAAAAAAAGGGTCAATATTGTTGTTATTGTTGTTTTATGTATGGCAAAACAAGAGAAAGAAGCAAGGGTGCATTGTTAGTTAGGCCATGCATAGCTAGTCATCCATTTACATGCAATCCCACGTGACAATAACTATATAAGCATACATACATGTAGCATAAAATAATGCATTACACAGTTTATAAAAATACACATTAGGAAGCAATTCATTCAAAATGACTACAAAATGTAAAGCAATTTGTTAAGACGTTTGTTTTTTTATGCACCAATAAGCTTTGCTGCAAACATACTGGCGAGAATTCTCATCAGTGGCTTAACTTTAGTCCGGCCTAAAAAGTCATAGACTACCAGTAACCAGTTAAACCGCTTTGCACCTGTGGACCCATTAATTGTTGCTATTCGCCACTGGAGATATTCTTATTGTTTCCTTAGATTATCCAGTCAATCCCTTGAGTTCTGCGTATAGCAGCCCTTTGTCCTAATTCCTAAGCAGAACTAGAGGGATTGACTGGATAATGAAAGGAAACAATTAGAATATCTCTGGTTGCAAATGGCAACAATCAATGGATCTGCAGGTGCAAAATGGTTTAACTGGTTACCGGTAGTCTGTCTTTTTTGGCCAGACTAAAGTTGAGCCACTGATGAGAATTTGGGCCACTATTTTTATAAGCATTCAGCGCTTGTGTCATATCAGCTGCTTTGTAAATAGATGTAATTCAGCTTTCTACGTTAACTTTGACGTGCTGACAAGTACTACCTGTTTACATGCACCATAATCAAAAGTTAATTATAAATACACCACAATAATAATAATTGCATTATTACCATTAATATAATAAAGTCTATACATAAACAAATAAATATATTAGTCAATAAATAAGTAAATAAATAAAGACATAAATAAAGACATAAAGACATAAATAAATAAATAAATAAATAAATAAATAAATAAATAAATAAATAAATAAATAAATAAATAAATAAATAAATAAATAAATAAATAAATAAATAAATAAATAAATAAATAAATAAATAAATAAATAAATAAATAAATAAATAAATAAATAAATAAATAAATAAATAAATAAATAAATAAATAAATAACAATAAAAAAAAAATGGAGATAAGGTTAAAGTGATACCTGTAAAGTGTCATATATTGCACAAAATGACATTTGAGACTTCAATCCTATATCAATATCATTGTAAAATACAATTGAAAGATTTGTGAAAGTTTGAAAGAAAACGAACACTGTTTACCTAGTGAAAAAAATGAATATTGAGTTCATATTCTATCACCGAATACTGATGGTCTGCCATACATTTGTCGCAGTAATGAATGATCCGTTTGAGATATTCGCACCCGTGTATGTTTACACACGTAGTACAGAATTCATGGAATTTGCTCGCTCGGCTCAAAGTTCAATCTCCGGAATGTTCCCACGCATGCTGCAATGCGGACACGTTTAGCTACAACAATTGTACTTTTTTCAATTGCATTAATTAACGCTTTAGAAATAATGATTTTCAATGATAATTATCTTCATACTAAAGGGACATTTGATAAAATCAAACCCTATTTTATTCTTCTCTTACCATAAGCTAAACAACACGGTAGAAGAGAAACGAGGAAGCTCCAAGTAATTTTCGTGGATTTGGACACTTTACAGGTATGACTTTAAAGTGATCCATTTACTTTATATTTTCTCCAAACAGTAATAAGACTTCAATCATATAATTATACAAATTTCATTGTAAGATTCTTGAGCATGATATGCGAGATTCTCATAGAAAAGGAATAATGTTTAAATAAATAGTAAAAACAGAGAAAATCAATGTCTGATTATATCCCGATCCGAATTCGGATACTAAGGACGATTGAGTATCCAACGGTCGAAAGCGTCCATAGACGCTTTCAAATTCAATCTTAAATATCTCCATAATTAGGGAGACATTTGAAAAATCAAAACCCAATTCATTCTTCTATTTTCATGAGCCAAACAACAAGGTACACGAGAAGTGTGAAAGCTCCAAGTGATTTTGGCTGAATTTTACAAAGTTAATGGATCACTTTAATGCAAAAATACCAACAGTAACAATTTAATTACACTGTACAGTATACTTTTTTTAATACAGGGTATACAGGGAATATTAATTTTAAAGCAAAATATTTTATTACATGCAATCTATATAGGTATGGGAAAAGGGTGCACATTTCTCTTAAAGTACTAGATCAAACACCAAAGCGATTTCATTCATTAAAACTATTTTATAATATAGCATCACACATGGATCCCTTTGCATTTCAAATGTATATTGAATGTATGTTGCAAACAGTGTACATTTTAACAAGGGAAAGGAATACATTCATTTTAGGGAACAAAACATGCAATATGCAAGTGTGGACTTTTAGTTACCGTTTGTGTGTATGTGTATGTGTGTGTGTGTGTGTGTGTTTGTGTGTATGTTTGTTGATGTATGAACAATATAAATGTATTTTTGTCACAGAAACAATTTGTTTCACTTCAATTATATCAAATGAGGAATAAAGACTGCTGTAAACTGCTTAACTATGATAAAAATGCATACAAGTGTAATTAAATGAGAGTAAAGGGCATGAGCTAATGATTACTAGCAGAATCAAAATGACAGTTGTAACTTTACACCAAAGTCGCGATGGTAGTTTCTCTGTTATTATTAGCTGAAATAGTCAAATTTTGTTTAGAATATGAGATTCAGGATTTTAAAAAATATATATATATATATATTATATTTCCGAAATAAGGATATCATAATCTTCCTTCTGCGAAAATTTGAGCATCAAAAATCATGTTTAAATATGATTTTCGTCGAATAAAATTTATCAGATTAGAGTGCTTGAATGGACGCCTTTCTTTGAAGCGGTCCATTTTCTCCCTTGTTTAAAAAACTGTCTGAGCCATGTTTCAAATCTTTGGCGCTCATTTTGAGAGGGTTTGTTAGTCTGAATGTGACAAATTATATACCATTATAAATTTAATGACTTCTACTCTAATGTCATGTGAAAATCAGCGCAAACATTTTTCCTGACTTATTGGTCATTTTGTGGTTTAAGGTCAAATTTGAATAGCCTCTGAAAAAGATTCTGCTAGGATCAAAATTGACTCTTACTTCAATTACATCGTTAAACATCAAAAATGGCTGTTGCAAAAGTATAAAAGCCTTAGCAAAAAAGTTGGCCATTTGGTGAGTCCAACATGGTCTACAAAATAATTCTGTCATCTGTCTAATGTCTATGGATAAAAAAAATTTAGACGTAAGGACACTAAATCAACTGTGCTTAAGATAAAATGAAATTAGACCAGACCAACTGGTCTTTAGACAAACATGATATAGACATAACATAAACCAGATTTAGACAAAATGAACTTAAACTAACTAGGCTTTAGGCAATTTATCTTCAATATTAGACTTAATGCCGTCCTTCAGACAAACCAGATATAGACATAACATAAAACCAGATTTAGACAAAAAAGGGCTTTAGACAAACTAGCTGTTGACAATTTCCTTCCAAAGACAAACTTTTTTTTAGAAAAACTAGCTTGACAAACAATTTTTTTTTTAGACTAAAATTTTTGTCAAAATAGGTCAATTTCCCTTCAATGTTTAAAACTTACCGTTCTTGAAGTGGGCGGGGCAGAAGGACTGGTCAAACTGACCATCTCTTGAATGGCTAGTCTCAGCTTCAGCCTGTGCAGCGGATTACTGATTCCAATCTCCCGCTGGATCTCTGTGTCGGAGAGCGCCGACATGATGGCGCCACTCTTGACGTTGGCGCGGCACGCAGCGACGTACCACGCTGGCATGCCAACCCATAGTTCGAGCCACGCTACGACCGTTGGACCATTCCATAGAGCAAATGGGGTGCCCGCTCGGATTGCCTCGGCTAGAAGTTCATGTCTATTCAAATAATCACAAAAACATTTATCAGATATAATTTTGTTCCCAAATACTATTTTGAGTTGGCACAAAAAGTGGCGACGTACCACACCAGCATGCCAATCTGTAGATCAAGCCAGGCTACAACCGTTGGACCGTTCCCTAGAGCAAATGGGGTGCCCGCTTGGATTGCCTCGGCTAGAAATTCATGCCTAGTAATTACAAATTTGGGGAATTTTTAATCATAAATCAAAGAGCGCTAAATTCGGTTCCTACAAGGCTCCCAAACTTTAAATATGATTACATGATTAGGGCTAGTACATGGTATGCTCCCCGGGGAGTTGACAAAATATGCAGTATCATTGCCTGGGTTTGTACTGTACCTGATGAGCATAGGTAATAATAACTGCAGTACTTATAAAGACGCCATTATTTATTACTACTGCTGCTGCTGCTGCTGCTGCTGCTGCTGCTACTGCTACTGCTACTGCTACTACTACTACTACTACTACTACTACCTCTACCTCTACCTCTACCTCTACCTCTACCACTACCACTACCACTACCACTACCACTACCACTACCACTACCACTACCACTACCACTACCTACTACCTACTTCCACTACCACTACTACTACTACTATTATAATTATTATTATTACTATTATTGTTATTATTATTTATTTATTTTTCTCTGCAGTACAAAAAGTGACTTGGCACCTTACCTCTTTCTAAAACTCCAGAGATTACGAATGTAAAGTTCTAATGATTGTCCAATAAGTGGGCCGTATGCATAAAAACAAGCAATTGCTTATAAGCAATTGCTTTAAGCACAAGCAAGAGCTTGTCAAGCAAAAGATCAAGTTCAAGCAATTGCTTGAATTCATATGCACAAGCTTTTGCTTGTGCTGAAACTTTTTGCTTGCACTGCCTAAGCAATTGCTTACGTGTTGGACAAAGGATCGTTACGGTTGTGCGAACATCGCACTGCAGGACAACGCTGCTTCGTGCCCGACCTGGCAGCAGTATTTTTGCTAACGCAAATAGGGGGAAACAGCACAGAGCATTAGGGGGGTTTCTGTGCAGATCGATGGACAAAAATTGCCGTAAAAAGTCTAAAATAACAGAAATTAGATTAAATATGAAATCACAACATAACCTCTGGAATAAAGAGCTCGTAATCATCCTGAAACGGTATGAAAATTTGATCCTTAAACGCGAATGCCCTGAGTAAGCAAGAGCTCAAGCTGGTCTCGATGTGCTTGAAAACACGCAAGCAATTGCTTATCAAGACAAGTAAAAGGTTCGTTTTCTGCATACGGTTTCAAGCAATTGCTTGTTTTCATGCATACTGATTCAAGCAAAAGGCTAGCACAAGCAATTGCTTGTTTTTATGCATACGGCCCAATGTGAATATCACCAGGTACGTTTGATGCTTTTTCCCAAACTCTCATGATGGCATTGTATTTGAAGCATTATTTGAAAGATGGTGCTTACTTTTTCTTCATGCGTCTGTCCTGCTCTCTCTGACCTATCGCCATTGGATCCTCCTGAAGATGAGCTGAAAAAGGAAAAGGAAAATCAAAGAATGTTTCACAGGAATATATTTTTGTGGTACAGAAGTATTTACACATATAGAGAAAAACATACAATAGACTATAATGGCAATAGTCATTTTGTATCTTAAGTACATGTACATTCTCAATGTAATCCATGTTATGTAGCTATGAATAAAATATTGCAACCCTGGCTTGATGGAGATGGAGATGATGATGTCTATGATGATGATGATGATGATGATGATGATGATGATGATGATGATGATGATGATGATGATGATGATGATGATGATGATGATGATGATGATGATGATGAGGATGACGACGACGATGACGATAATGATGATAATTACATTACAGGAGAAATACAAAAAAATCACATTTGATGTTTATTTCTAGAAGTCAGAACTTGGCCTCTTAACAATTGCGCTACTGATTTTGGCCTTTTGGAAATAAAAAATCCACATTCTACCTGTGGCATTTACTGCCATGCAATGTACATGGACTACACTTCAGATCAATTCACAAAACCTTCATGCCAAAATCCACTTCAAATCACCTTCAACCCAAAGGCATCAACTAGGAAAGTCAAACAAGTCATATTTGAAAGTCTTAAAATATGATACACCAAACTTCATGCTGAAATCCACCTCAAATCATCTTCAACCCCTAGGCACCAACTAGAGGAGTAAAAGAACTCTTTGAAAGTCTGAAATTATGATATTTCTTTGTTGGCCAAATCAAGCCATATATATTACATGCATGCTCAACTCATTCAAAAGCATGCCTTTTCCTAAATTAAAACACACCACATAGACACACCACAAAATCGTTGGCGGAGGCGTAAAAAAAACGGTAAATCAAATAATTTTACCTGAACAGTAATTTCTTAGTTACAATTGATTTCACAAATGCGTGGTTACTTTCGAATTTTTGCATTTTAAATGAATACCATTTTTTTCTTTCTTTCATTCCTCCAAATGTTGAGGTCTACTTTAAAAGATGAAAATTTAATGTTGGTAATCTACAGTATTCTTTTAAGAAAAGGAAAACATGGATTTTAATAGCATGCACTTTTTGTAAAACTAATGTTATCAAAACACACTGTTATTACGAAAATCTACTTTATATAATTCTACCTTTATACAGATCCCATATTAGCTCGGCTAGGAGTATTTTGAAGGAATATCAAACACAGTCAAGTATCAATACAAAATATAGGGTAAAAACTAGTACAATTATGCGAAATAATATTTAGGATTAAATATTAAGTAGAACAAAGGAAGAAATAATACAATGGGCAGACAACTGAAAGAAAAAGGGGGAATGCAGAAATATACAGCAAAATATATACATTTGGAAGCTTGTATGTTAAATAAAACACCAAAAAGATAAAATAATGTATAGAATTATATAATAAAGTAAAACCAATATTGGCAGAAGTTTAACAAATAAAGAAAAAGTGCAGAAGCGATAAAACAGCAAGCAAGTATAAAATGATAGTAAAAATATCAACATCAATTTTAATCTGCACTGGTGTTTCGTCTGACGATTCGTATGAAGCTTTCATTCATGTCGTTCATCATAAAATGCTGCCATAAAAGTTAATTGGATGGTGACGATGAAGGGCGGTCCCAGACGTAAATGATCATAATTGATTGAACGCGTCTATGAAAACTTAATGACCACCCAACCAAACATTATAAAAACACCAACCTTTGTCCGGATGTTCCCTCCCTCTCCTCCCGGGCTTCTCCTTCTTGCCTCCGAAGATGCGGCCGAGGGAGCCCTTGATGCCCGATGCCTGCTTCTTCTGCAGGTTCTTGTTGAGCGAGTCCTGGGAGCTGTTGGCGCTGCTGTGCGGACTCGGCGTGCTATTGCTCTCCATCGAATTCCTGCCAGAAAGATTTTAATCATTTCAATAAGAATTTCTCAGAAAGAAATAATTTTTCAGTAAAAATCAAGCTTCATCATGTACTTCTAGAGCCACAAGTGTGTTTGCAAACATGGACAGAGATTCCTGCTTCTTCTGTAGGTTCTTGTTGAGCGAGTCCTGGGAGCTGTTGGCGCTGCTGTGCGGACTCGGCGTACTATTGCTCTCCATAGAATTCCTGCCAGAAAGAAATTGTACTTCCATATTAGAACACTTGGAAGAGATAGAGGTGTTACAATAAACAAGCTTTTTTGAATGCTTCTATGCTACATTATTTTGTTTTTTTATGTAATCACAGAAAGGAATTCCTGCTTCTTCCAAAGATTCTTCTTTAGCGAGTCCTGAGAGCTGTGAGACTTGGTGTACTGTTGCTCTCCATAGAATTCCTGGAAATAGAGATTTATTATTAATTTAATTAACTTTAATAAAAATTATGGAAGAAAAACATTTTTTTTTTCCATTCAAAGCAAGTTTATTCATACTTCTGAGCTGTGCGGACTTGGTGTGCTATTGCTCTCCATAGAATTCCTAAATGAAAAAAAAGTTAATTACAATAAGAACACTTGGAAGAGATAGATGTATTTCAATAAACAACCTTTTAAAGCTCCTCTTAATAATGTAATCCCAGAAAGGAATTTCTGCTTCTTCTGTAGGTTCTTGTTGAGCGAGTCCTGAGAACTCTCCAACACTGCTGTGCTAATGCTCTCCATCAAATTCCTGGAAAATAAGAGATTAATAACAATCATAATTTCTTGAAGAACTGTTGTCTGTGCTATGTGGACTAGGAGTGCCACTGGCCTATGGAAGAATTCATAAAAGACTGTTAGCTGTGCTGTGGGGACTAGGTAGAAGTGATTTTTACAATTGTTCATACATATAGTTCTAGGCTACAGTCACTTATCAAATTTGCTGTTCATCGACAAAAATTGGTCACAGTAATGACAAGACATTGTAAGGTGACAACCATGACACAACCTTTGCTCTGGCGACAATTGCTCTCTGAGTGTTAATTAGTGAAAGTGTTTTTAGTAAATGTAAGGGTTAGGTTTAGGTGTAATGATAGGATTGGTGATATAGTATGGGTTAGGGTTAGGGTTAGGTAAAGATGTAATGATAGGGTGAATGAAATGGGTAGGGTTAGGGTTGGGTTTAGGGTTAGAGTTAGGGTTAGGTTTTGGTGAAGGTTTAATGTTAGGGTTGGGTTTAGGTGAAGGTTTATTGTCAGGGTTGAGTTTAGGCTAAGGGTAAGGTTAGGTTTAGCAGAAAGGGAAGGGTAAGATTCAGGTATAGCATAGGGTTAGGTTGAGAGTAAGGTTTAGGTTTAGTGTTAGGGTTAGGTTTTGGTGAAGGTTTAGTGTTAGGGTTGGGTTTAGGGCAAGGTTAGGTTAGGTTTAGCAGAAAGGTAAGGGTTAGATCAGGTATAGCATAGGGTTAGGTTGAGAGTAAGGTTTAGGTTTAGTGCTGGGTAAGGTAAAGGTTTAGTGATAGGGTTGGGTTCAGGGATGGTTGGGTTAGGTTTAGCAGAAGGGTAAGGGTTAGATCGGGTTTAGCATAGGGTTAGGTTGAGAGTAAGGTTTAGGTTTAGTTTAGGTTTAGCAGAAAGGTAAGAGATAAGTGTAGGTTTATGGTTAGGGATAAGGTTTAGGTTTAGTGCTAGGTAAGGTTTTGGTGAAGGTTTAGTGTTAGAGTTAGGTTTAGCTTTAGGGAAAGGGTTAGATTCAGGTTCAGATTTAGGTTTAGTGCTAGGGTTAGGTTTTGGTGAAGGTTTAGTGTTAGGGTAAGGTTCAGCTTCGAGTTAGGATTAGGGATAAGGGTAAGGGTTAGGTGTAGATTTAGCATAGGGTTTAGGGTTAAGGTTAAAGGCAAAGGGGTAAAGGTTAGGTTTGGGTTTAGCATAAGGGTTAAGTTTGGGGATAGGGTTAGGTTTAGGTTCAACATAAGGTTAAGGGTTAGGGTTCAAATTACGATTAGGTTAGAGTTACGGTTATCATTAGTTGTGTCAGAGTAGACATTTTTGTTAGTTTTGGGTAAATCAATAATGGAGCAAGTGTCGCCGGAGCAAACGTCGTAGAAGCGCTCACATGTTTTGAAGGTACTTGTTACGTGAATCGCCCCTGTGCGGACTAGTGGTGGGATTGCTCTCCATAGAATTTCTGCAAGAAATGAAACAAATGAAGACAAACAAATATCAAGTTTACTCAAACATGGTTTGATCGTATCATTAGATACATGTGGTCATTAACTTCCAATAGAATTACAGAAAGTCTATAGCAATCATTGGAACACATGATTTTATTTTTTTCAGAAAAAGCCCTGTTGGTTCTGTAAGTGTGGGTGATTAATTGTATTGTTTATGAATTACACAACTCTTTGCATAGTGTTTGACATTTATTTATTAAATATCAAAGAACTGTACCAAAACATATTTTAAAAAACAGCTTGTTTTGTTCTCTGCGTGGTGATCCCCTTTAAATCTCGAGTTTTGGAAAGACGATTTTAGCATTTCGAGGGCATTATAACCAACCTTCTCTGTTCGTTCTGGCTGGCCTGTGCGGCTATCGCGGCGGCCATCTTCTCCAGCTGTTGTGACCGTGGCGACATCGGCGGACTCGGCTCGCACCTGATTGGTCGAACTTCCGCTGCCTCCTTCTCCTTTGGCATTGGCTGTACAAACAAACAAAAGAATAGAAAGAATTATTACGGTTCAACGTCATTTTATTTTCTAGCCCCATCTCTGAAACAAATTAATGATAGGCCATTGATGAATCACAGTGCACAGTCATTGAACTACAAGCTCAGGATTTTGTGATGGTAAAAAAAAAAAAAGCCCTTTAAAACCCACAAAAGAGATTAACTTGCACAACATATGTTGTACAAGTTGTACAACTCCTGAGGAAGAACAGTAAAGATGTTGGAAATGTCAAGCCCAAAATAGTAAATTGATTGGGTAAAAATTAAATTTTTTGATCAACCGATTTCGCAATCAGAACATCCTAATCAAATTTCAGCAATTTAATGACAACTTCGAGCCTTGGCTGAATCGTTTGCAGGTACCGTAGTCAAGAGGGCGTTTTGACTTTCTCCGGTGACAACAATAATGAATACACAACTGACAAAGTTATTGAATGTTTCTTTTTAATTATGACACAAGAACCAAAAAATAAATAATTTGACTCACAACGTCACAAAAATATTGATGGTTATTGACAGAATGGGGTAATTACATTAATTACAAGAAAGTGGTGTCATAAAAAAAAACATGCCGTTAAGATTGAGTTTCCTAGTTAATTGTTATTTGGTAATCAACTTCACAAAAAAATTGAGAAAATTCCTTCCCCCCCCCCCCATTTCTTCAGGGTAAGGGGGGGGGGGGGGGGGGTCAAGGTGTGTAATTTTTAAAATATAATTTCTGATGGAAGGTTGTACAAATAAATACATCAAATTCATTCAAATTTCAATGATGATGATACAAAGTAAATAATTATGATATAAATCAATGGTTAACATGAACACATACTTTATATTAATGTGATTAAAATGTTTAAAGGAGAATTCCGGACGAGTTTTTAAAAAGTACAGTATATTGGAAATAAATCAATGGATGTGCTTGAATATTTTCAGGATTTGACTCTCTTTGGTTGATTTCTAAGAGATTTTTCTAATGTCATTAACTCTGAGGAAATAATTAAATTTACTGCACACAATCATGAGACCCTTACGTAGCACCCGCACTTTGCTCAATTTCTTGAGTAGGCTTGAATCCGGTGCCACTGCATTGTGATCACTGCATGTGTCATTCATAATAGCCGGCCATGCAGAGCCAGGAAATTCAATAACCACGTTTACAGGACTTTGTGTCTATTCAAATTCCAATGAAAGCCAAACGTGTTACAATTTCGGGCAGGCAAGTATCTTAAAACGGTTCAACAATGCAGTAATGCTCAAAGGCACGGTGAAGTGGCGCATCGTGGACTAAACTATTCATGATCGAGCATTGTATTGGTCAGATCAAAAGAACACATTCGCTGCAGTGTAAAAACATAGATAGGCGCATAGTGAGGGTCGCACGTCACAAATTGGTGCAGTGTGGGATAGAACAAGCTCGCTCGCGAATTTGTGTCATTAGAATTTCAAAGCCAATTATAAGAACCCACAATCATACTTTTTCACACAAAATTGTGTTTATTGACCTAGAATATCTGTCTTTCAATCATTAGAAGCTTGAAATCGTGTGGAAGTCCACTTTAACAAAAAAGGGAAGGGTACTTCTGAATATTGGATAACGTGATACAGATACAGATCACTCTCTTCCAAGTACAATCTTCTCTGCTCAGCTTTCATCTGTGATAACTTGCAAATAAATTGACATCTTATTTCTAATTCAACTTTTCTAAACATATAACAGATGTTTTGCAGTTGACACATTTTCCATCGGTGCAAAATAACATCGTATGGGGCTATAGTTTCGTGGGCAAGCTTTCGAGATCGCTTGCCTAAATATAAAGTGTAATATTTTGTACATCTATAGATAGAACACTCTGTGAAAAATTATGGAGGCTCATTAGACCTTTAAAGGATTCTAGTCTGAATCCTCAAAATCATAAAGCATAAAGAGTTGCCATTAATCGCAAGTCAGAAATGCGCCTAAATGCAAACTTCTGATTAGTTCAAGTGCACGTGTCTTCTGACTTACAATCAAACGCAACTTTGCGATTAATCGCAACTCTTTATGCAACACCCTCCGGAGCCCTTAGTCGTGTTTTTCCCCCCACTGGACCTTCATAAATGGGACATCGGTTCCAGTAGGTAGTGGTGAAATTGAGAGATGGTTATGGCAATGTACATGTTAGCAGACACATGGATAAGTATGTGATTATATACATTATATATGGCT
Organism: Echinarachnius parma; assembly: GCA_037951105.1. Taxonomy (NCBI): domain Eukaryota; kingdom Metazoa; phylum Echinodermata; class Echinoidea; order Clypeasteroida; family Echinarachniidae; genus Echinarachnius; species Echinarachnius parma. The sequence goes on from JBAMJV010005986.1 coordinate 20,708, forward strand.
GAAACTCATGGTGCTCGATTTATACTGTAAATGCAACATTATCAGGCAATAATACATATTATATGGTATTCAATGTTATGAACAATGCATGTCAAATTCACAAACAAGTATTAAAAAGAAGATCATGAATTTATATACATATAAATTATATATCGTTATATTAAACATACATCATGTCATACAAAACCACAGTTCAAGTTAATATTAAAGTGTTTAAAAAATCTGCCGTTCTGGTTAATAGCATATATCATTCCTGTAGAACAAACACTGGCATGCATAAATATGTATATATGGGACTGTTGACAAAATGTGAGAGGGCAAATGGCATGTTATCAATGGGCGAAAAATTACAATATACTATACAAAAGGTACCTGAGAACTCTTCCTAAAGGCCTGGAGGGTGTTTCACAAAGATCCTAAGTTGAACTTAGCACTAAGTTGGACTTAAATATTATGGAAAGCCATTTGTAGCCTTGGAATGAAATATATTCCAAAGCAAAACTTAATTTTTTTTGTTTTGACTTTTCATAAATGTTGCATCAAGTACATGAAATCTCTTTGATAATACAAAATATTCATGATTTGAATCAACATTTTATGCATTTGAAAAAGGACTTTTACAAAAAGTTTCCAAAGAAACTACATGTAATGGCTTTCCATACTTTTTAAGTCCAACTTAGAGTTAAGTTCAACTTAGGATCTTTGTGAAACACCCCCCTGGTCACATATCACCACATAGCTTTAACAGATGCCTAACGAATAGAAAATTAGTGAAATCAAATTTTCCGGGGGTGAAAGTCGTCTCCATTGCTTCATGCTCGAAAATTCCTCCAGATAGAAGGAAGGGACAAGAAATGCATACAAATGGAGACAAACGGATTAAAAATTTCACTCTTCGTTGGACATCCGTTTACCCTACCCCATGATATGTGACCAGTGGCCGAGAGCACGATCATGACCCAGGACCAGCCCTAGTTCCACTGACTCTAGATATGCTTGTATAATCCATTACGGTAAAAATGAGTAAGGGCGGTATGTGCGCTCTGCTAAGTTTTTTTTATTTGTATGTAATTCTAGCATATCGACATTGATGAGTTAGAGCCAATGATGCTAATTACCATGGTCAATGTCGCTGGTCCATAATCGGGCCCCTGCCCCTGCCCCTGCCCCCAGGCCTTGACAGGTGTACTCCGCCACCTAAATCTTCATGACAGTGTAAGCTCTATCGCGCACCATATGTGGTTATGAATTATCTAATTGAAAATGGTCGAGAGAAAGGCAATTATTTTGCCGATATGATCCCTGAAAGCATGGCAAAGGCTGGGGAGACAAGGGGGGTGTTTCACAAAGATCCTAAGTTGAACTTAACTCAAAGTTGGTCTTAAACATGGAAAGCCACTTTCTTTGAACATTTGTTGAACAAGTTATTTTAAAAGGCATAAAATGAATAATTCAAATCATAATTATATTTTCTATTATCAAGGTGATTTCATGTTCTTGATGTAAAATTTATGAAAGTCTAAAATAATTCCATTCTTGCTTTTAAATCATTTTTATTCCAAGGCTGCAAATGGCTTTCCATAATAGTTAGGTCCAACTTAGAGTCAAGTTCAACTTAAGATCTTTGTGAAACACCACCCAGGATAATTTAGAAGAAATCCTTTCTGCGCTCCAAGGGCAACCAGTTTTGAGAAGGAAATCTGTCTTTCTATTAAATGTGATTTTCTTGTAAGATGGAAGAAAATACAGAGAAAATGGTACCGGAAGTGAATTTGCGTCTTCTTTGTTTTTCCTTTTTAAGAATGAATGATGAGAAGTAGGTTGACTTAAATATACGCTCAACAAATAAGCCTGAATTTGTAGGTGGACAGGGGGGCGTTGCATAAGGACTTGTGTGATTAATCGCAAGTCAGAAAAAGCGCCTTAATGCACAATTCTGATTGGCTCATTTGCATGTGTTGTCCTACTCGCAATCAATCGCAACTTTGCGATTAATCGCAGCTTTATGCAACACCCGCCAGGGCCTGACATTCAGGCTTTTGCCTAAAAACTGGCATCACTGTATGGAGATGAAGATGGTGCACACAATGTGTGCTGGTTTGCATTGTATCCTACGACCAGGGTAATCATATCATTGTAAAGCACTTAGAGATGATTATCAATCATATAATAGGCAGAAATGAATCTAATAAACAGGATCTCATGAATATGGCTGTAGCTCCAGCTCAAGATCTGTTCCTGGGTGAAGATGGCTCGAAAAAATTAAAATATATTCACCTTTTTATTATTTATTAAAAAACGATCATGCAAACAAGACTCTGTATAAAATAGCATCATGCATTTATAAAGTACAATTATATGGATGTATGTACAATACGTGTGCATTATCAATATGAACATGAATGTACTAGGAGATTATATAGAGACATACATGTACATGTACAGTGCAGCAGGCTACAAATCGAATAAAAAAATGCATGTTTCACAAGTAAAATAATACCATCTATATCAAGGGAAGAACTGACAATAGCAACATTAAACATGAGTATATAGATACACTTTATAGATTATAGACAAACATACATGTACAGTGTGAATGTAGCAGGCTACAAATACAATGCATGTCTGCGAAAACGGTTTCCACAAAAGGAGAGGGGAAGAGTTAACAAACAAAAAAACAAGTACAGTCAAACCTGTTTATAGTGACCTCCTATATAAAGGGGAAAGAAGAAAAGTGGCCACTGTAGACAGGTGACCGAATGTCAAAGCGCAGTAAAAACCTGTGTACAGTGACCACTGAAGGGAAACAAGAAAAGTGGCCATTGTAGACAGATGACCTCTATCTGGACAGGTTCCATAACCAGGTTTTTCTCTGTATGGAATCACTTTTGGTGGCTACTATAGGCAGGTTGGCTACTATAGACAGGTGGCCTCTATAGACAGGTTGGCTGCTATAGACAGGTGGCCTCTATAGACAGGTGGCCATTATAGGCAGGGTAGCTTATATAGACAGGTGGTCACTAACACAGGTTTGACTCTATAATGTAATGTGGGCACAACAGACAGATGCAGGGGGACTGGGATGAGGGGGTGTCTTTCGACGCTAACCTTTTGCCAGTACTGCAGCTCCGACTCGGAAAGCGACATGGAACGATTATGGACATACTTTGGCTGTCGTTTTTACAGAGTGGGGAAAGAACACAGATTGAGTTTGAGAAGAAAACATTTCTAGGCTCTAAAAACAAAATGATTTACGATCGATCAACCATACAAGATGAACTAATTGATGGCACAAGCAATTCATATAATTGATTGTACAATCCATTAAGATGGGGCTCTGGTTTATCTTAGTATATCATAATGATAGACGGTTCAATGGCATAATCTCTGGCCACATTTGCTACGCTTTGGACATACTTGGCTTGCAGTTTAATAACAAAGCTAGCAAAAGAACACAGTTTGAGATTGAGGAGTAAACATTTCTAGTTTGCTCGTTTTTTTTCTTTTCTTCATGAGACAGGTAAATGACAGAAGCTCCAACAGCAATTGCCCCTTATTGATTGTTGATAAACCAAGGCTTGAAAATAGCACTGGCCCTGTTGCTCGGGTCAAGTGCCAAGGGGTCAAGTAGAAATTTCATAAAAGGTCAATTTGGTTGCCCAATTAAGCAACTGCCATTTCTGTCCAACTGCGAGAGAAAAATGCACTTATTCCTTACAAGTATACATTTCATGTCAAGTAGATCGAGCTACCTAGGACATTTATTTGTTTTTCTTTTTTCACATTGTTTTTTTTTACGGGCAAGTAAATTTTCTGTTCGGGCAAGTAAAATTTGATAATTCATTATTTCACTTTCCCGAACAAGTAGAAAAAAGCTAGTGTGCAGGCTTGCATAAACCAATAAAGATTTGTAACCCTTGGGGCAATTTTTACCAAAGTATGTCACGTTACCTACTGTATTAAAGACAGAAGAAAAATACACACTGAGAAAAGAAGTTACATTTTATGGAGTAGGAAAACAGTTGAGTTTTGTTTTCTCTTTGATCAAAGTTTCTTTTTCAAGACAGAATTAATAATTCGAAGAAATTAACTCTTTTCTATAAAGGGAAAAACAACTTTTAAAAGTAGAAATATCTTTGTAATTTCCCTTTTTAAGATATAAGAATTTGTAAGCTGAGAAAAAAGTGACATATTTTCTGGAAGGGAACAAATTTGACAAGAATACATTTTTCTTTCAAAGTTTTTTTATTTTCAAGATGCTATATTATGAAGAGGATTTTAAAATGTTACTGATAAACAGTTATACAAGAAAACAATTTCTTTCTTATTTGCTTTTCTATTGAAGCTATGGGGAAATACACAATGAAGAAAAGACATTTTCGTTTGTAATTCGATTCTGTTTCAATTACAGTAAAGATATATAATAAGTAAATAGAACATTCTGCTTTTTGAGCAAAACTTAATCAATTATGGATGAAGTTTGATATTTTGTCACTGCCGGTTTTAAAATTAAGTTACCCCAATTGGACTACTAAAATTCTATTTTAGTACATTTTACTTGCCCAACCTCAATATTTTATAATTTATTGTTGAGCTCTCATAACAGCACATAATTTCCAAAGCCAAAGCCTGAGACATGTTAGATTCAAGTCATTGAAGGAATAAAAATAGCTGAAGAGAATTGTCCCCTTTTTTTTCAAAGACAGAACATTAACAATCAGAATGAACAAACATTTATTCAATTCTAAGACAGGTGATAAACATTACACATTTTCTTTATATCATTCCTTTTTGGCACAAAAGACTAAAATAACGTTTTTTGCAAGGATAGAAACATAAACATTGAGAAAGTGTCAATCTAAGTCTGCATGTGATGTGCACTGCACGGCAAGCTATAAACAGCATTGTGCATTTCACATAATAGGCTACATACATGTAAATAAACAATCAATAAAGTATGGCTTTTAAAGTGGCTGAATCTTTGAATTCACACAAAAAAGGTCACTTTTAATAAAGAATCAGATGTTTTCAAGTGTTGCTTTTAATAAAACAAACAAAAATGATATTTCATAAAATCATTCAAGTCAGACAAGAAGGGAAAAAATAAGAATTCAAAATAAGGAAAAATAATGGAAAATAAATGTGTTGCTTCATAAACAAACAAAAAATAAATTTCATAAAATCATTCAAATCAGACAAGGAAAACAAAATAAGAATACAAAATATGGAAAAATAATGGAAAATAATGGAAAAAAGTGTTGCTTCATAACAAACAAAAAAGAAAATATTTCATAAAATCATCAAATTCAGACAGGAAAGAACAAATAATAAATAAAGGAGAAAACAATGGAAAATGAATTGAATTTCAAAAATTTGGATGCCACTTCAAAACAAAATTAAATAGTTATCAAATTCTGAGGAAAGTATAAGAAAAGAAAGATAAAAATCTGCATTCTAAAGTCTAAACGAGTCAAATGCATGTACATTACATGTGCATTTCAGATACATACATCATAAAACAGCTCAATCTGCGAAAGAAGAATAACAAGGAGAAAATCTTCCTAAAGGCCACCGCAAACTACACAATTTTGGCACAAAACAAGTAGCTTTTGAGTATAGAACTAGGAGAGTAATTATCCTAAAATTTTCTTGAAGGCAGAGTCAATCGTGGGATGCTACACATAAACCGGTGTCACACAGGGCCCAATTATGTAGATAATTAAATTATCTAGATAACTGGCCCATTTGGAATGGATATTCTTAAACTAATCTATTTCACATATATATAACAGGGAACTAATTCTGTGCCGGCACTGGTCTCCTTCAAGCTATGATCAAATTCATCCCAAAGCAAAATCACACAACACTGAAACTATCTATGTTCTAAGAAACCGACTCTAATTTTGATCGGCCCATCGACGACAATATTGAACAAATCCATATACCCATAGACCATAGTTCATGATTGGAATCCAACTGGTAAACATTACTTGTTGCTACCTTCAGAGTCGGGTTGCCAGAAAAAGTTGAAAGTGCGTTCTACAAGAAAATGAATACAGTGATAAAAATACAAGATATCAACATTACACAAGAATTAATCATGGAATCAAAGTCGATGTCTTACCCGTGACGTCGTCACATCGTCCACGTCGCTGTCGTAACCACGCTCCCTGACCCCGTAAACCGCGCCCCCTAGCGATGATATATGGGGCTGGCTGGCGCTGTGCTTGTGGTGGCTCGTGAGCGGGGAGGCCGGCTCGGCCTGGTGGATCCGCCGCACCGTGATGGGCGTTGAATCGGCGCTCTGCGGTGGCGACGTCTTCTCGCCCGGTGGTTGCGGCTGCTGTGGCTGTTCGCCCGCTGTCGTCATCATTAGCATGCTCCCTGATGGTAATAGTCATTGAGTTATATCAGTTTAATAACAGTAACACTAACGATATAAATAATAGCCATAGTTATAGTACAGTAATAGTCTATTGCTTAGTAAAGGCTTCGTCACACATATACTACACACGGCCCATGCATTGAAAATTGGAAAATAAGATCAAATAAATGTTTTAAAAATGCTGAAAATAAGATCAGTGCATCGTTGTGCAGCCCATCTTTTGTCAAGGCTCGGTCACACATACGCACAGCCCCTGCATTGAAAACACAACAGCTAAAATTGCTTTTTTTTTTCTGTGCGCAGGCTGTGTGTCGTGTATGTGTGACCACTGCATAACAATTATGATATGAGTAATCGTCATAGATAAGCCATTCAATATGTCACTGGGGCATGCACGAATGAAGGTCATTTGGACAGCCATTGACTTGTCCTTGATATTCATCGAGTTGGAAAGACAGCATGAGGTTCTTTACTACTTATTCTTGTTTATATCGATTACAAATTCCTCAACCTGAAGGCGGAAATATTGCTCTTGTGAAAGGGAATGAGTTCTGAATTTTATAATAATCATTTAGGTCTTTATAATTCTGAAGTAAATTGTGAGTTCTAAAATTACTTCCAATTTCTAGGTGAATTTCTAGGTGACGTTCGATACATGTCAATGTTATCTCACTGTTGGTTTGATGCTCTAGTTCTAAGTTCTACACTTATTATTAACAGTAGTTCTCAAATCTCAAGTTATTACTAAGTACTATACCTGGTAGTGATCTTGTAAGAGACCTATGTTCGGGCGCCCAGTACCAGTGACTAGTCAATGTTATCTACACTGCCGACTCGAAGCTCTAGTTCTTCGGCCCACTTTAGAGCATCTAGTTTTGAGTTTTACACTTTTATTAACAGTCGTTCTCAAATCTCAAGTTATTACTAAGTACTATACCTGGTAGTGATCTTGTAAGAGACCTATGTTCGGGCGCCCAGTACCGGTGACTAGGCGACGTTCCATACATATCGATGTTATCTACACTGCCGACTCGAAGCTCTAGTTCTTCGGCCCGGTTAGCATCTAGTTCCGAGTTTTACTCTTATCATTAACAGTAGTTCTCAAATCTCAAGTTATTACTAAGTACTATACCTGGTAGTGATCTTGTAAGAGACCTATGTTCGGGCGCCCAGTACCGGTGACTAGGCGAAGTTCCGTACATGTCAATGTTATCTACACTGCCGACCCGATGCTCCAATTCTTCGGCCCGTTGCTCTGTACTGAACTTCTCTTCTTGTATAAGTCTGGAAGTGTGAAAACACAATACAAAACTTATTGCTCTGTTACAATGTAAAGAGGTTAATAAGACTAGAAATACAATTACAGATCACAAGTTGCATAATTTTGATTGTTATTAAAGGGATCTAGTAACTTTGTTGACATGTGCAAAAAGTGATGAATGGTTGATGCAATGTATATTGTTGTTATCTCATAATTTTTTATGTCCACAGGATATTGTGTGAAAATTTCAAGTCAAATGGACATTGTATGGCCAAGTAATGAGCGAAAATGCAAAATGATATTCAGTAACTCACTGCACTCACTTTGTACAGTTTTTCTTATCTGAATACTTCAATCATACATATCTTTGTAACGAAAGGGAAATTTGAAAAACCGATTTTATTTTATTTTGAGGATTTGGACAATGTTACTAAGTCCCTTTAAGGGTAGTTCTGAGTCGTAAAACAGATGATGCTACGTAATGCTACGATGGTTTCAGCCTATCTCTCTTCATTTCAGACAATCTCACTTGATCTTTTAAATCTCACCTAGTCCTACTACAATATAGTTAACCCTATCCTAGTGGCTTGTTAAGATCTATAGCAGCCAACCTTCCTATAGTGGTCACCAAACGTGATCCCCTGCAAAGGAAAACAATGTTGTGGAACCTATCTACGGAGGCAACCAGTCTATAGCAGCCAACCTGCATACAGTGGTCACCAAAAGTGTTCCCCTGCAAAGGAAAACAATGTTGTGGAACCTATCTACGGAGGCAACCAGTCTATAGCAGCCAACCTTCCTATAGTGGTCACCAAACGTGATCCCCTGCAAAGGAAAACAATGTTGTGGAACCTATCTACGGAGGTAACCAGTCTATAGCAGCCAACCTTCCTATAGTGGTCACCAAACGTGATCCCCTGCAAAGGAAAACAATGTTGTGGAACCTATCTACGGAGGTAACCAGTCTATAGCAGCCAACCTTCCTATAGTGGTCACCAAACGTGATCCCCTGCAAAGGAAAACAATGTTGTGGAACCTATCTACGGAGGCAACCAGTCTATAGCAGCCAACCTGCATACAGTGGTCACCAAGAGTGTTCCCCTGAAGAGAAAAACACAAAACCTGTCTACAGAGGTCACCTGTATATACCAGCCAACCTTCCTACAGTGGCCACCAAACGTGATCCCCTGCAAAGAAAAAAACGTTGTGGAACCTGTCCATAAAGGTTCCCCATCTGCAGAGGCCATTTTTCTTTTCTCTCTTTATAATAGGTGGTCACTATACACCGCTTTGCATAGATCTCTATTATTTGTTAGGGTTTTCAGGGAACAACTGCCATCACAAGAACAATCCAGCTCAGTTGGTAGAGTACCGGCGTAGCAATCCGAAGGTCTTGGGTTCAAGTCCCGGGGAAGTCCATTTTTTCTTTGCTTATTTTCATTTATTCATATTCTGCTGATTGGTCAAGGGATCGATTCCTGGGGAAGCCCATTTTCCTTCGCTCATTTTCATTCATTTGCTATCCAGCTAACACTCACTTCAAACCGAGCATGTTGGCTAAACAGGTAGACTGTCTGCCTCATGCACGGGAGGTCCCGGGTTCGAACCCTGGCCAGGTCATACCAATGAGGCAGACACTCTAACCGCTAAGCCACCATTTTAGCGGGAACAAAAAATACATGAACAAGAGCAATAAGGAAATTGGTCTTCCCCGGGAATAGATCCAGTGACCTTTAGCCAGACGCTCGACATTTATAGAAAGGAGAAGGGAAAGTTGAACACATGGAGTTACCAGAGGACTAGCCCCCTTCTGTATTTTTCACTACATATAGTAGACGTGTGGCCTAGTGAAATGGAGATAGGGGCCACCTTATGTGCCAAATTTGGCACGGGAAGGACTTTAAACCATTTTTTGTAACACTCACTTAAAATGGTTGTTCTCACTTAATCTCGTTATGTGCCAAATTTGGCACGGGAAGGACTTTAATCCGTTTTCTGTAACACTCACTTGATCTCGTTGTTGATTGCGTCGAGCTGGTCTTGCAGCATGGCCGCCAGCGTCTGCGCATCCGTCTGACCCTGTGGCGAGAGCATGTCGACCGCGGAGAAGATGTCGGAGCTGTCGTCGGCCGCCGGCGAGGAGGTCTCGCTCTCAAACGCCTGGGCGATGTTAGCGAGGACGTTGGCTTGCTCGGCCTTCTCCCACTCCTGCTCGTTCAGGGTGTGGACCTGCTGAAATGGTCGCAAGAAAAAACAAAATATGGTCACAAGAACTGAACGAAAGACGGGATATCGCGAGAGCGAAAAAATGGAACGTACAGTACGTACATGTACATAAAAAATTGATTTTTTTTTTTTTTTTTTTTTTTTTTTTTTTTTATAGTTGTTAGATCCAACTTACAGTTAAGTTTAACTTAGAATCTGTGTGAAACACCCCCCCCCCCATATCTTGAAGATGCATGCAAAAGCAGGAAAATACCTTAAAAAATTGTAAAAATCAATTCAATTGAAAATTAGTAATACCTTTCCATCACTGCCTTTCAGCGCATCGACTCGTCCCTTTTGTGGCCGCCGCACTACCGGTTCCACTTCTAGCGACTGCTTGCTGGCGTTCGCCATAACAACATCGGGAACTGCTTGCGAAGTGTTGCTACCACTGTGAAGAAAACAAAAATGTGGAAATTGTTAGATAATTTCAGTATTTCCACTGCGAATCAACAAGATACTGATATGAATAAGAATTTCAACTGCAGTATGACAGGCTTCAACTTCTAATTATATGTGACTGGATATAGCAAAACCCTGCACTTGTCGGGAAAAACTAACATTTTGATTTTCAAGCCATGGGAAAGGGCCTCATCATAAGCTTTCATTTAATGCCTTCTTCTAAAACATTGGACAATATTTGGCAAAGATATGATTGTATTAATTTTACAAACGTAAGTCTTTTACACACATTATGCAACGCTCGAAATTAGCACAGGCCCGATGGCCCGGGGCCACCAAAAATTGCTGTCGGGCCAGTAAAAAACTCATATTTCCAATGTTTGCTGGCCCGATCGGGCCTCCAAATGTTTGAAACAATTGAGCACAATATTATGGTACTTATTGCAAATTTGATACCTCACAGAAAATACTAGATTTGTGGTTTAAAAAGAAAGGAAAGAGAGCTCAATAATGATCAGTTTTGTGCGATTTTTTTCTTCTTCCTGCTGCAGACAGCTAGCTCAGAAAAGACGCAAATTATTATAATTAGCATTGTTTCTGCCCCACCCCCATACAGCATGTTCCACTTGGGATAGGTAGAAGGGTATCAAATTAATTCTGTTATCAGTTCAGTTTGTATATAAAACTTGAATAAATGATAGGAAGTATCAAGAATAATATTTGCTATAGTACTTGCGGAAATAAATTTAGAGAAATGTCCGATTTGTAAAAGTTTAATTTGTGTTGTTTTCCATTCTGTTTATTCCCACACCCCCGTTTTGTGAATGGAGCATTCCAATTTCCATATATGGAATATGTGCTTCGGCAGTGAGATCGAGAATGTTTACGATCAATTCATCAATGTTTGACACCAAAATTTCAACAACAGAAACCCACAATTTGAAAATATTTAATTTTTGTGAGGTTTATAAACAATAATCCATCGAAAAGTGATGTTAAAAGTCTGAAATGTGAGAGGATATTTTAATAATCGATCAAATTTGGTTTGCATGTAAAATTCAACATAGCCCATGTTCATGTTGTGTCTGCATTGTCTACGCCTTGTCGGGTTTCGTCTTGTCTGTGTCCGTAAGTTCACGAAGAATTTATAAATGTTTGACTAACTGTTTTACAAATATAGCACCACAATTTGAAAAATGTGTCATTCAGGACAGGTTTCAAAACAATATTCTACGGAATTGTGAGATTAAAAGACTGATATATAAGTACAAATTTCCTTTATCAATCACATTTGTCATGCATGTCAAACTCAACAAATTATGTTCACCGTATTCGAAATCGGATACAGTGCAGTATGATCGGTGACTTGTCAAGTTTGCAGCCGATGTTTACAAAGAATTGGGCTTTTTGACTTCAAATTATTAGCTTAAAATACCACAATTTAAAAACATGTTATTTGTCTGAGATTTTCACATGACATTCACACCGAATGTTGAGGTCAAATTTGTATAATAACAGTGAATTTCCCACTTTTGCACAGTTTTGAATGTGCTATGAATTTTCTCCTTTTTTCTTGTTTTTCTTTATTTTCTTCGGGCCAGTAGATTTTGGTTTCGGGCCACCAAAATTGGAAAAATACTAATTTTACTGGCCCGACCGGGCCACCAGCAAAAAAAGTTAATTTCGAGCGTTGCATTATGTGAGCTTTATAATGCCCATTTCTTCATTACATGGACTACAAACAAGTGCAGGATATCCAGTCACATATATCTAATCAATATTGCTTGTTTTATTTTCCATTACAACCTAATAGCCCGGTCACATATCAACGGATTGCATAAACGGATATCAAACGGAGAGCTAAATTTTCCATCCGTTCCTCTCCGTTCGTATGCGTTTCTTGTCCGTTCCTTGTCCGGTGATGTACGTTGTTCTATGTTTTGTACACGAAGCAATGGAGACGACTTTCATCAACGGATAATTTCATTTCGCAAATTTTCTATTCGTTGGGCATTCGTTTCCGCTATCCGTTGATATCTGACCGGGCCATCAGGAATAGCTTGCGATGTGTTGCTCTCACTAGAAGAAGAAAACGAGAATAAATTGGTTATTCTACTTGTTTCTCTTCTAGCGACTGCATACTGATGTTTGCCATTGGGAACAGCTTGTGATGTGTTGCTACCACTGTGGGTAAACATTATTACTATGTACCCGTTTACAGTGAGCAAAAGGCCAGGCCAGGCCGCGGCCAGGCCGCGGCCTGGCCCCGCACTGTAAACGCACCGGGGCCAATTGCGCGGCCAATTGCGAGGCCAAACTGGCCGCGCATTTGGACCAGCTCTGGAGGTAGTCTCGGCCTCGGCCTGGCCCGGCCTTTTCTCACTGTAAACGCACCGGGGCCAATTGCGCGGCCAATTGCGGGGCCAACTGTTACCCCGGAAGTGAAAGGATCATGTACCATGCATGTAAAGAAGGGGGTGTATGCTTTTACATGCCTTTCAAGTTTTAATAACACTTAAAAGAAAAAACTACTGTTTTGGAGGTGACAAATGTTAAGGGAAAACTGATACGTCCGGAAACGTATCAATTTTGGAGGGCTTGCAAATCCCTGTAATGATCTTTTCGAATATCGCGATGTTAATTTCTTGTTTTGGCAAATAAGCAAGTATGGTACAATTATGTACCTGTATTGTTAATAAGGCAATGTTAAAAATTGTTTGCAATTTAGTTGAATTCAGTGAATTCTTCATTCACTACCCGCTGCCAGAAATGACCGGAGCGGTACTTGCACCAGACGCCTCGGTCTACGGTGCAAGCAAGCGTGATGGCGAGCACAAGCAGCAGGCCATTCTTCCTGCGACGATTCTCCTCAAATCGCCATCTCCTCATCCTCCTGTCATTGTCACGATTTTGCACTCGAAGTCGACGAAGTCGATCTTCCTCGTCCATATTCTCGTGTTGTAGGGTAGAACAAAGATTAATCAATTATTATATTAGGTACGGGCAGCTGTGATATTCGAAAGTTCGCCGTGCATTTAACATGCATAAACATAGGGAATTGGGGAAAAGATTCATTGGAAATATCCCGCGATCGAGCGCGCGACCGGATCTACACTGTGACCCCCGGCGCGCCCCCCAAAATAATCGTTTGTTTACATGCAGAGCGCCACTACGACAAAATATTGGAAGGTTACAATGTAGGCCGCGGCCTGGCCTCGCACTGTAAACGCACAAAAGCCTGGCCCGGGCCTGGCCCGGCCCTGCCTTTTTCTCACTGTAAACGGGGTCTATGTCTATTTTTTAAGAAAATTTCACTTTCATTGCCATATGACCAGATGCTGTAAGAATTTAGGCTTCAACTTTCAATTACATTATGATAATGTATCCACATTTGCTGCTCTCTTTACATGTGTATAGATGGGTACCCGGAAGGATGGAACAGAGTTCCTTAGCACTGTGTGCACCTCTGACGGTTGCCTGGCTGGAATGCTCCCCAGGGAGTGGAAAATGTGTACGTTGTGTGCTGGATTGATTGCAGTATGTATCTGATGACCAGGGTAATAATGGTGATGCGCTGTTAACGCCGAAAGACAGAACATGCGCTATATACATGTAAGTAGCCACCATTCTGATAATCATTATTGATCCAGGGACAAAACGTTAATGAAAGCCAGAAAAGCATCTGCATTTATGTTCTGTTTGATCACGGCACGATTGACATGATCTATCCTTCCTTTAAAGAGATTAATTTTGTTTCTAATTTGAATTCTCTAATTAATCTATCTCATCAATTGTTTTATCTCACGTATTCAGTATAATTGTAAAAATCAACACAAAAATAAAGCAAAGTCTTTACTTAATATTATCAATCAATCGTTTCAGAATGAAATCTTACCCGATATTTCTCGGAGGAGGTCCATCGACGTCGCACCTATCTCTGAGGGATTTGTTCTCTATCCTAAGTTGATCCCTTTCTTCAAGAACTTTGATTTTGTTTTTCTCCACCTCTTCCAGCGATCTCCGCACCTTGCTCAGCTCTTGAGTTAAGCCATTCTGTCAAAAGAATCAAGATTGGTTGATAAATGGATGAGAATAAACAGTTACAACTCTAAAAATGACAAAATTCTGCTATTTCTAGTGACATTTAATAATCAATTAGTATTAATAATCTTCTCCATTTTTCCAGTGATCTGTGTTCCTTTCTTTATAGTTTTGAGTTTAGCCGTTCTGTCATAAGGAGAAAACAATCAGAATCAAGATTGGTTGATAAATGGATGAGAATAAACAGTTACAGTTTGAAAATGACAAGATTCTGTTTTGTTCTAGTAACATACATGTATTAATAAATTAGCAATAAACTTCTCCACTTTTTCCAGTGTTCTGCACACCTTGTTAAGCTCTTGATTTAAGCCGTTCTGTCAAATGAAAACAGTCAGAATCAAGATTGGTTGATAGATACATGTAGATGAGAATAAACAGCTACAGTTTTAAAATGACAACTTTCTTTTTTTATTTTCTAGTGACCTCTCATTTATGAGCTTCTCAACATTTGTTGTTGGTTAATTTTGAGTTATTAAGCTGTGCTGTCAAAAAAACAAAAACAAATCAGAATCAAAATGGGTTAATAAATGGAAGAGAATAAACAGTTACAGTTTTGAAAATGACAACTTTCTGTTTGTTCTAGTGACATATTAATAAATTAGCATAAGATTCTCCACTTTTTCCAGTGTACTGTGCACCTTGCTTAGTTTTCAGTTATTAAGCCAGTCTGTCAAAAGAATAAAACAATCAGAATCAAAATTGAATGATTTGTGAAAGAGAAGAACTACTTCTAATGACATAGTAATAAGAGTAAGCACCAAATAGCATTTCTAATGAAGGAAATACAATTTTGCAATAGTGAGTGGAAATTTATTTTGTCAACTTAGCTCCAGTAGACATGAGGGTGGCAAGGAACTTTATGTGAATGTGATTTGTAAGTTAAGGTAAATACAATGTCTAACTCTGCATAGAAGTTTGAGGCACCCAACATAGTTCTAAAACCAAGGTAATAATGCTCCAAGCGCTATAAGACTTACATACAAGCTGTAATTAAGTGCTATATATACAAATTGACAATCATTATTTGTAGTATTACATGACAAATGAAACAATACGTCAATAAATTAGTAATTAACATTACCTTGTCATCCAAAGCCGACATTCTTTCCTTGAGATGTATTTTTAGTCTTTCGTTGGATTCCGATAATAATTTGTCGACCGTCGCTGACAATCTCTTGTTGTGCTCCTCATTCATACGCTCCCTTTCTCTTGCCTAAAGTAAGAAGAAAAAAGAAGAAACAAAATTAAAATCTGATACATTGTCCATACATCATCATTATAAATGAAGTAATGAACTAATAAGAGATGATGCTGACAATCTATAGTTGTGCACCTCATTCTGACTGAAATGAACCAAGAAATGCAAAATTTAAACAAATTGCAACAATTTTCCCATAGATCTGTTAGGTATTATTATTATATGTTTATATTTACTTTGCAATTGGGTATGATCAAAGACCAATCCAAGCTAACTCCATGTGTCAAATTCATAAATCAAATTTAATAATAAATTAAATATTAGTAAATCTCAAGAATTTTGTTTTTATGTATAAAAACATTGCTCTAAAATAATATTATCTTACCCTATCAAGTTCATATCTACAGAATTTCTTTGTTAAAGAAAACACACATTCAAATCAAATACATTTATCTTATTTATCATAATTATCACTACAACCAAAGGTCTTTAATCTTTCGAAGGCAGAGCACATGGTCACCTCCTATCAAATTAGATTTTTAGTATTGATACTTATCTTGTTTAATTATACTTTTTTAGTTAAAAGCAGTGGATCATTTGATTGGCTCTTTAATAAAGTTACAATAATTCTCTGGTGGGCTATGTTTTAAATTTGCATCTTACATAAAAATAAAACAAATACAAAAAGAAAAATGTTAATCTCAATCTTACCCTATCTAGTTCATGTTTACAATCTTCTAGTTCGTTCCTGAGTTGTTTGAGTTTCTCCTCCGTATTCCCTTGCCTCTCCTCGGCCTAGAGAAAAGAAGGAACAAAAATTGAGGTGGAAAAAATAGACAAAATCAAGACTTCTACTTATCCCAAACTTTTTTAGTCTAGCTTAAGTTGATAAATTTAGTATACCGGCCCATGTGTTTTACCAATCTTGCCATACTATAAAGTACACCACAAAAGTATGACTATTATATGACCTTATACCACAAAATGACCAATAAGTCTGGGAAAATGATTATCATGACATCACAGTAGAATTCATTACCTTTAAAATGGTATATAATTTGTCATATTAAGACAAGGCAAACCCTCTGAAAATGAGCGCCGAAGATTTGGAAAACGGCTGAAGCGGTTTTAAAACAAGGGAGAAACGGGCCACTTCAAAGATCGACGTCCATTCAAGCGCTGTAATCTGATAATTTGTATTCGATGAAAAAACATACTTAAACATGATTTCTGACAATCAAAGTTTTATAGAAGATAGATTAAGATACTGTCATTCAGGAAATACAAAAATCCTGAATCTCATACTTTTAAACAAATTTGACTATTTTAGCTAATAACATAGAAACTTTATCCGCGACATAACGGTCGTTTTGTCGTGTAAGGTCACATATAAAGCCTATCATTTAAAGGGGAATTCCAGGTCTGATTTAGTCATTGGCTATCAAAATAAGCAGAATAAGAGGCATAATTGGTAAAAATATGACAAAAATACAAGAAACACAGGAGCAATGCCTATTCGAACATCATGTAGTAATAAGCCATTGTTTAAAAATTGCCGCCAAATGCAACATCATTGACGAGCAAATCACCATGCCTTTAGTGAATGAAAATACACTTGTTTCTCATTTTAATTTCGTTACTAAAAATGAATTTCACTCTGCTTGTTTTCACAATGTGCCAACTACTTTGGAATTTGTACGCTCATAAATTTGCTTTGTTATCAAGAAAATTTGAATATTGTAAAATGTTCATGTACAAGTCAAATTGGCTGCAGCTCGCAAGTGACGTCACTATCGATAGCAATTGCGAACGATACACAAAATCGGAGCAAAGTTCATCCTGTCATAACTTTTGTATTGCTCTACCGTTTTGGCTATTTCAGTCACACTCTTCACATTCTTCATACATGTATATTCACTTTATTCTATAGCAAACATCACTTTTCTGGGGTGGAATTTATACCCTTTAAGCTACTATGGGAAGTACTTAATACAGACAAATTTTGTTCAGCAAGAAATTAAATGGAATTCAAACGAAACCATGATGAACGCAGACTTAAAATTGACATTTAAAAACTATTGTTACCTGCGACAATGCAGCCATTCTTTCTGCTAGCTCAGCCTCCATGCTTGGTAATGCCTCAGCTTTGCTGAGTGATTGTGTTAACCTCGACTCCGAAGCTTCTAGTCTTTCAGTTGCATTGCGTAACTTGTCCTCGAACTAAAAAGGATGATCAAAACAACAATGATAATAAACATTAACAAAATGAAAATAACATAAACAAGTAATGTATTTGAAGAATTTTATCATCATCATCATCATCATCATCATCATCATCCTCATCCTCATCCTCATCCTCATCCTCATCCTCATCCTCATCCTCATCCTCATCCTCATCCTCAACCTCAACCTCAACCTCAACCTCAACCTCAACCTCAACCTCATCCTCATCCTCATCATCATCATCACCATCACCATCATCATCTTCATCATCATCACCGATGATTATCACACCCATCTCCCTCCCTGTTGGCTAGTTCACTCTCTAGTTTGTCGTTGAGGTCATGCAACGAGGTGGTTTCCCTCTGGGCATTCAAGTATCTCTTCTCCAGCAACATCATCTTCATCATGATCATCACCATTCTCTGTATCACAATCTTATCTTCATCTTCATCATCAGCATCCTTACCACCACCACCACCACCACCATCACCATCACCATACCATCACCACCACCACCATCATCATCATCATCATCATCACCAATGATTATTATACCTGTTTGACGTCTCCATCTCTGTTGGCTAGTTCACTCTCTAGTTTGTCGTTGAGGTCATGCAACGAGGTGGTTTCCCTCTGGGCATTCAAGTATCTCTTCTCCAGCAACATCATCTTCATCATGATCATCACCATTTTCTGTATCACAATCTTATCTTCATCTTCATCATCAGCATCCTTACCACCACCATCACCATCACCACCACCACCATCATCATCATCATCATCATCATCACCAATGATTACTATACCTGTTTGACGTCTCCTTCTCTGTTGGCTAGTTCACTCTCTAGTTTGTTGTTGAGGTCGTGTAACGAGGTGGTTTCCCTCTGGGCATTCAAGTATCTCTTCTCCAGCAACATCATCTTCATCATGATAATCACCATTCTCTGTATCACCATCTTATCTTCATCTTCATCATCAGCATCCTTACCACCACCACCACCACCACCATCACCATCACCATACCATCACCACCATCATCATCATCATCATCATCATCATCATCATCATCATCATCATCATCACCAATGATTATTATACCTGTTTGACGTCTCCTTCTCTGTTGGCTAGTTCACTCTCTAGTTTGTCGTTGAGGTCATGCAACGAGGTGGTTTCCCTCTGGGCATTCAGGTATCTCTTCTCCAGCGTTGCGATTCTCTCTTCCATATCCTCCTTCTGTGCCATTGCCTGTAATGGAGATAATATTAAAATAAACATTTGTTATATTATCTTTGTAATAAGCATTCATGATTTCTCTATAAAAGCTTGTGTGCAGTTCTTCCAACATTGAAGATTTAGGGAAATTTCCTTGGAAAATGCATAATAATGACAATAATATTTCAATAATCAGAGAGAGTGTCTGGGATGAAATCTGATACATTAATCTTGGTCTATTGTCAGAGAGTCTACTGTAAAATCAGCAGCTCGATGTGTATGATTACCTCCTCTTCTTCCTCAACTACCACCTCCTCCTCCTCAGTGATTGTCCCCATATCATCAGTTATCTCAAAAATAGCTACCATTAATCATTAAACCATCACCATAATGATCATCTTCTTTCATTCTACATCTACGGTCTTCTTCTTAAAACATCACCATCTCCATCTCCACCTCCATTACATCACCATCTTCATCTTCATCATCATCTTCACCATGTCCATCTCCATCTCTATAACATCTCCATCTCTATACCATCACCATCACCTCACCATCACCATCACCATCACCATCATCATCATCATCATCATCATCACCATCACCACTTCCACTACCATCACCATCACCATCACCATCACCATCACCATCACCATCACCATCACCATCACCATCACCATCACCATCACCATCACCATCATTTCCATCATCATCATCAAATAAGTAAAAGACAATAAATACCTCTCTGGCATCTCTCTGAAATTTTGCAGAGCTCTCCTGGGCTTTTAGCATCTCTTTCTGCGACAACCCTAAGCTCTCCTCCAGTTCCCCGAGTCGGACGTTGGTCTCCGAGACCCGGACCTTGGCCTGACCGAGCTCGTGGTTCTGCTTCTCCAACGTGTCCTGGAGTTCGATCACCCTGCTGACATCGTCGTCGGGATCGATCGAACCGTTGGACAACCTCTGCAAAAATGAAATGGTGAACAAAGTAGAACTTTATTGCTAGCAGTTGATTAACATTGAGGTCACTGTTGAAGGACACTAGCGGCATCGATCTGGGTTCGAACCCGGCTCCCGTGCTTTGCAGTCAAGCGCCTATCTGATTGTGCCACAAGACCTCCGTTATATGAAGATATTTATTATAAAGATATTTGTGATTGAAGTGTTCGGATTTTAACTGACCTTGGTGTTGCTAATACTGTGGTGGGCATCTCCATTCTTGAGGTCTTTGTGGTCGACACTGCCTAGCCTTGTCATCTGCTCCTTTAAATTGTGATTCTGTATCAAATATAAAACAAAGAATTTAATTAAAAGAGATATCTAAAATTACAAAAAATTACAAAAAAAATAAGGGCTTTCATGCAAAAACTAATCAAGACATTTTCACCAATGAACGAATTCATCCTAAATTCACTTGTCCTTTATACTTGCCCTTTTTAGTAAAGAACATTTTTATTTCTGACATAGTACACACGCCCAGATCTGCGCAGTAAAAACACAAATCTGCCTTAATATTTTTGATGAAGATCAAGAAACACATTTATGAGAATTTCTCTTTTTTTAAATTGTTTAGTCTGAACATATAATATGTTTACAATAGAATGCTTGAGAAAGGTACCTGATAGCTCCCCAGGCTGACATGTAGGAAAAGAATTGTGGAACATAAATGTTTGTACTTGGCAGAACCTGTGGGCGATTTTCAATCACTTTCATTCCACCATTTAGACATTTAAAGGTGAACAACAGTTTTGTGAAAACTCTCAAAGAAATACACACATATTAATCTAAATGCTACATGTACAAAGTGATGTGTATCATAAAGAAATAATCATTAATTCAATATCAAAGCTAAAATCTTGACTCAAAAGGATTAAAATAATATTGATAAAGGCACCCTGACAAAAACACAGAAATATAATAATAATATAATATTTGCGATTTATATAGCGCCTAATATGATTGATAATCATCTCTAAGCGTTTTACAGTATTAAGCCCACTTACAGTAGAAAGCCCACTATATATGGGATAGTACAATAGTTACATTATCAGCAATGCTAAATACGTGTTTACCACTCTAGAACTACATTCTTTATTACAGAGATAACAAAATCTACAAATTTTTCAAAAAAAATCATCATTCATGCCCTTCATAATTTAGGTGATTTTGATGGGGGTTTTTCTGGGATGCTTTAACCTGTTCCCTTCGAGATTCTGAAATCCCTGTAGACTTTGTACATAGCCCACTCGGTTCCCGTAGGCAAGGGGTTTTCAATAACTGTTGTTTGGCTTTATATGTTTTAATCATGATGCATATTAAACATACAGGCTTTCGTAGAGTTATTTTTGGAAAGATAGATCTATACATATGTAAACATCGTCCCATCAAACAGTCGTAAATTATCCTTGCATATATATATATTTGTTTTTCTTTAAACCCAACAAGCATGGAGAGAGAATGAAATATTGATGCTTTGTGAACATAAATAGAAATGAAATGTCTGCACGGATCAGGCTTGTATTATGCTTTAAATCATAATATCAGCTTGTATTCATCCAAATTTAAGTACAGAAAATGCTGACATTCTATGGGAGAGGGCACCATCGTATATACACACAATACCCCGTAAATGGTTAAAGTTGCAACACCCTCGGCATTTTCAAGACTTGGGGATTATAAAATCCATATCAAAAGTATATTTTTAACGTAAGCAGTGGCGTAGCCTGGTCAAAATGATTTTGTATTATTTATTTTTTTTTTTTGGGGGGGGGGGGGGGGGGGAGGAGGAGGGGGGGGCATGCTCTATGTACATGTATTTATTTATTTATTTTATGAAGTATTTTCCATATATATATGATTCATATTTTTGTCAAATTATTGGAGAAGAGGGGCGTGTGCCGCCCATGCCCCCTGTAAACTACCCCACTGAACCTAAGTGCCCTATTGAAAGGCAGACTCTAATATTAAAGAATACGTTGTCATGCAACATGAGTAAAAAAAAAACATTTTTATGTACTGTAGGTTTATGAATTACATATTTCATACATATGAGAGTGAAAGAGTGTGACATATATTTTTGGGCTTCGCTGGTGTGTAATTGCGGCCCATTTGTCCTTGGTCTTTTGTCACCGAAATACCGAGTCTGGAAACATGAAAATGCACACTTCCTTTCATTTCCTTTTTAAGACTTGGTGGCTAACGGCCAATCCTTGAACGATATACTAGGATGTACTTATGTGGCATAGCTAGGGATGTCCCCCCCCCCCCCCCTCCCCACATACACACACACTCACCACCACAAGTAGTTCTTACATGGGAAAATTGTATGCAAACTGTATAATAGTTATGGGTTATAAAATTAAATCCCCCTTCTCTCAAATGGGAATCCTTGTTCCCTCCTACCCCCCCCCCCTCCCTCCCATCCTCCCATTTATAGGAATGATTCAAGTCAGTTTCTTTAACTTTATTTTTCTTTGCCTGCAACTTAATCACATGCAAAAGGTATATGTGACAACTGTGCAACTAAACTATTGTTTTGTTCATAATATCGCTAATGATATTTGTTTGTCTCGCAATGTAAGGTCAACAAGGAATCTAAAGATCACGACGTTTCGTGCACCGCTGCAACACTTCGTCAGGTGATACAAATATGCTGTAAGCAAGGGTATTTATACTCTATGGCAGGCGCAACGCGCTATCCCGCTTGAGCGAGTAAGCGCCTGATTGGCGCTTACGTACGTTTATATTTACTACACTAATAGATTAAGCATTAATTCAAGAACTTTAATTTAAATGATTATCTCCTACATATGAAATGCTACTTTGAATAAAATGTTTGTTATCAGTTGACATCACAAAACTTAACAGATAAGGCTATAAAAATATCACATAGTACATGTCCACTACAATCTTGCACAGAAGTCACATAGTGTATGTCCATCGCAACAAATACATTCATCGCACGAAAGTGAATCTATAGGCATTGACGCAGTCATCAACTGGACATCATATTAAACTAAAACACAATATATATTTTTAGCTCCTTTAAACCATCTGTTATTTCATGCCCCATCCAAGGCCGGAGAGGATCAATAGATAAATTGATAAACCATCTTCTGCCCATCCAATATGCATGTATGTATGTATCCACCATTGCTAATTAAAGGCCCGGTCACATATCACCGGATAGCGTGAACGGATGCCAGAGGAATAGACAATATGCGAAATCAAATTATCCGGTGGTGAACGTTGTCTCCAATTGCATCATGCACAAAAACTACAGCTGGATAGAACAGCTAGCTTTCTGCAAGCTAGCCACAAGCTAGCTGGGACCACCGAAGAGAAGTAAGGAAAGTGGCCATTGTAGACAGGTGACCTCTAGACTATATAGTATGGGCAGGTTCATTCCATTGTTTTTCTCTGCAGGGGATCATGTTTAGTGGCCACTATAGCAAGGCTCCATCCACACTTAATTTTTTTTGTCAGTGGCCCAGCCGGGCCAGTGAAACAATTTCTTCCCCTTTTCTGGTGGCCCGAAGAAAAATTCACTGGCCCCAAAAAATGTATTTTATGTGTAAACTTTTTACTATTCAAAATATCACTCTTTTCAGATGAAACCTGTGATTATAGATGAAGCATAACATGGAAGAAAACAAGATTTTTCTCATTTTGTCAAAGTCGGGTTGAAAATCTGCTTGCCCAATCAGGCCCACCAAAATATGACTTTAATACATTTTTGCTGGCCCGAAGTGCAATTTCACTGGCCCCGGGCCAGCGGGCCAGTGCGAGTGTCGAGCCCTGACTATAGGCAGGTTGGCTGCTATACACAGGTGGCCACTAAGACAGGTTTGACTGTACGCGAAGGTAATTATGATCTACCTTAGATATGAAATAACTGATAATGAAGTTCCTGACCCAGTTAATAGAAACATTCATTTCTAGGAAATTTACCTGGAGAGCAATTAACTTTCAAATGCCTTTAGGCTTTGGATGCAATATATTAAGCAACCATTAATTCAGAATCTGCAAACTGCAGAGCTGCAAACTTTATAAGCAATATTATTCAACATAAAACATTTTTATGAAGCTCATGATTCAGTTAATAATAACGCCTCCAGCCTGACGGAGGGATAAAAACATGAATTCTAAGAAATTCACCTGCAAAGTCATTAACTTTTGAAATGCCCAAGGTTATGAATAGAAATTAAGCTACCACAATGAATTCAGAATCTCTACAGAACTGCATTTACACAAATGTATTCAATGAGAAATCTTAGTAAACATGAACCATTGTTATGATGCTCATGGTGTTTAGTTCAGGGCTCGACACTAGTACTTGCCCACTAGCCAAGGGGCAATAAAAATCTAAGTTGGGCAAGAAAAATCTCATCAATTGTCAAGTTTGCTTGCCCAATCTAGCAACTAAATAACTGTTCACTACAAGAGAACAATATAATTTCATATGTGTTAATCTCATCTAGAAGTAAGACAGCAAGTGAATTTTATATTGGGGCAAGCAAAATGTAAACATTTAAGAAACTTGCCCAAACAGGCCAGTACAGAAAGAAATTAGTGTGGAGGCTTGGTTAAGGTGGTTTAGTAAAAAAAAAAACATGTATTCATAGAAATTTAACTGCAAAGTCTTTTGACTATAAAATGCCAAAGGCTTTGCATGCAATATATCATCGGTTGAGAGCAGTGCAGGAATTATTTTTTTATTTTAGGGGGCTACATTTCCAATCTGATGGATATCCAGAAATTTTTCACACAATACCATGGTAATTTTAGGGGCTACCTACTGATTTCAGGAGGCTATTTTGAAAATTAGGGGGCAAAATCGCCCTCAGCCCCCGTATATTTCCTACCCTTGGTGAGAGCAACAAGGGCATTAATAAAGGGATCTAGTAACTTTGTTGACATGTGCAAAAAGTGATGAGTGGTTGATACAATGTATATTGTTGTTATCTGATATGTCCACTGGGTGCTGTGTGAAAGTTTCAAGTTAAATGGACGTTATAGGGTCGAGTAATGAGCAAATATGCAAAGTGATATTCACTAACTCATTGCACTCACTTTGTACATGGTTTTGACGGTCCAGTGGATAATTTAACATTTGAACACTTGAATAAAAGGGAAATTTGAAAAACCAAAAACTGTCCCATTATTGAATTGTTGATGCGAATACAACAAGGCATGAAGGAACCGCTAGAATTCCAATTGGATTTTGAGGATTTGGACAATGTTACTAAGTCCCTTTAAGTCAATTTTTGGCTAAATTGAGTTACGCATATCATCTTGTAGATTGGAGCCTCCTCTATGTGATGTGGAATTTTCAAATAATGATTATAAATGTCTAATTTAGGACTTAACACCAAATGTAAAAGGTGGGCTACATTTGTTTGCTACATAGATTTCATGATTATCTCTGAAGTACAAACAATGACTTTATGAACATGATATCTGCAAAACTATCTTTAAAGCCCTGACAGTGCAGTTTTGGGCAAACTGAATTGTTAGTGACTAAATGTTAGTGACCAAAACTTGTACCATATCATTAATGCCCGAAAGGATATATTAACTTACAAACGGCTATAAAGTTAAAATGCTGTTATAGCAGCCGTCAGAAGAAAAGAGGGCGCTCTCTAAAAACATATTTCAACCATTTTTATAACGAATTGTAAATCTGATTTTTATCTTAAAGTAATGGTTGGAGAGATCATAAACAACTATTCTTTGGTATATAATCTCGAAAAAGTGTAGGCATATGAATAATTTGTTTCTTAAATTGTTGAATAAATGTGGGACCCACAATTATTGCAATTTATTCATATATACATTTCTTGATAGTTCTCCCTATGAACCGATTTTGATCAAATAAAGTTTATTCCGTCATTAAAATTGTATGCTCTTTAAAATTTGACATTCAGTTTTTCATTACCTCACAAAATAAAAAAAATTCTTGAAGCGCCCTCTAAACCAAAACTGAACTATCCCTTTAAGCAAAGGTTCCCTGATTAATTCAGAATCTCTGAGCGATCTATCAAACATGAAACATGCTTGTGAGGAGGCTCACGATCCTGTTCCATTAAAAACACATAGTTCCAGGAATTCTACCCCTCTTTAATAAGTAATCATAACCCCTGTCCTTGGAAAGCTATAGACAAACAACCAAAATTACCGCACGCATGTCGCCTACCAAATGGCTATTAGTACATTAACTACACAATCCTAAATAACATACCGTATTTGTCGGTGTATTAACCGCATGGTTTTCCCGATGGAATTACCGGCAAAAAGGGGGGTGGCGGTTTGTACACGGAGATAGGGAAAATTGCACAAAAATCCCCACTAGCACAACACAGCATGAAACACTATGCATGGGACTGTAGTGAACAAACCAAGACAAACGGAAGACCAACGAAGACAAAACAAAACATGAATCAAATCGGAGACGAAAAAATGTACCTTGATATGTTTATTCCTTCTTACAAGTTCAGATTTGGTTCAATCCTCCCTCGAAAATAGTAAATTCTAAGCTCTTTTTAGAGATGAAAAATTGCGATTGTACCTTTGCAAGTGGTGGGGAAAAAAAGCGTGTAGCATCGAATTGACTGAAATTAGCTATCAATTACGATAGGATGATCGCTAATTTCAGTCAAATCGCGTCTGCACGCCTTTTTTCCCCACCACTTTGCAAAGGTACGATCGCAATTTTTCATCTCCAAAAAGAGCTTAGAATTTAATATTTTCGAGGGTAGATTGAACCAAATCTGAACTTGTAAGAAGGAATAAACATATCAAGGTACAGTTTTTTCATCTCTGATTTGATTCATGTTTTGTTTTGTCTTCCGTTTGTCTTCATTTGTTCACTACAGTCCCATGCATAGTGTTCCGTGTTTTGTTTTCTGTTAAGCTCAACAAATGTTATAAATTACGGATTGATCGGGGAAGGGGCTCATAATTTCCTTAATGTGCTTCAGAGACTTCAGTAAATTGAAGTATATATTTCATAGACCAAAACTCTCTGGAAAAGAAGGATGGTTTTTCTTACTCTCGGCACATTTTGACCATCCAAAAATCAAGAATTATACTAGTCAAAACAATTTTTTTTCATGGAAAACCCCCCAAAGTTAGGATGCGGTTAATACATCGGAGCGGGTAATACACCGGCAAATACGGTAATACAAACAATATTGAATTTAGGGGCCGAAAACTTAAAGGGAACTTAACTTAACTTGGATATCTAGCGGTTCTTCACATACCTCATTGTATTAGTTTGACCAAAAGAAGCATGGAAAAGCATTCGATTTCAAAATTCTCTTTCATTATAAAGATATGTATGATTGAAGTGTTCAGATTTATAATTATCTACTAGATAATTATAACTGTGTACAAAAAGTCAGTGCAATGTAGCTAGAGAATATTACTTTACATTTTCGCTCATAACTTACATTTTCCATGGAATTTACACCAATCACCCAGTGTACATATCAGATCACAGAAATACACATTTCATATACCCTTCGTCAGTTCAACTTTTGAAGTTACTAGATCCCTTTAAAAGGGGGCCTAAGATACTTGAAGGGGGTAAGGATTCCAACCAAGCTTCACATAATTGCAAAACGCGAACAAGTGCTTTTTTTAATCAAAATCTGTTAGGAAACGAGCCCTGACAAAAACAAAATCCATAAATAAAGTAATTCGCATAAAGTCACGGGCGTTGACTTTTATTAGCTATAAATAAAAGAGATGCAACTCCCCAAAGATAATTAATTGATATTGCGTGATTAGTTTAAGTGATCCATACCTCCAGTTACCAGAAGAAATATGTGGTTCCAAAAATAGTGGGCTATTAAGCAACACAACTGTTAAAGGGATATCTATAGACACTTTGTTGACACATGTGCAAAAAGTGATGGATGGTTGATACAATGTGTATTGTTGTGATCTGATATGTCCACTGAGTAATGTGAGAACATTTGACGTTAAATGGATCTGTTCCATGCTTCTATTGTTTAAAATACGAATACAACAAGGTACGAGAGAACCGCTAAGTTCCAAGTAAGTTTTGAGGATTTGGACAAAGTTTCCTTTTATTATCCACATGTAGGTGAATGTGAGGAGGGGGCGGGAGAAGAATTTGGATGGGGAAAATGCCCCTACTTTCATCCCCTCCCCTATCTACCTCCCACATGTTTAAAGGGATCTAGTAACTCTGTTGAAATGTGCAAAAAGTGATGAATGGTTGATGTTATCTGATATTTCCACTGGGTATTGTGTGAAAATTTCAAGTTAAATGGACGTTATATGGCCGAGTAATGAGCAAAAGTGCAGAGTGGTATTCACTAACTCACTGCACTGACTTTGTACACGGTTTCGACGATCCAATGGATAATTTAACATCTGAACACTTCAATCGTAAATATCTTTTGAACGAAAGGGAAATTCGAAAAACCAAAACCTGTCCCATGCTTTTATAGTTAATACGAATACAACAAGTTATGACGGAACCGCTAGAATTCCAATTGGATTTTGAGGATTTGGGCAATGTTACTAAGTCCCTTTAAATATATGTTGTTCAAAATAAGGAAGGGGGATAAGAAGAATGGGGGGTTATTGCTCCTACTTTTGACCCCCCCCCCCCCTTTCACCCCTACCCTATCTACACCCATTCAACGTTTATGTTGATGGCCAGTCAGTAAGATTTATCTAGTTTTAGACATGATCATTTTAAATAATTTATGTTGTCTTCAACAAGTAAGGTGAAAACAACGGGGGAAATTTAGATGGGGGAGTCGACCCTACTTTTGTCCCCCCCCCTCCCCTTCCCTATCTACACCAATTCAATGTCGATGGCCAGTCAATAAGATTAACTACAATAGCTTTAGCTAGTTTGAAACATGAGCAATTTAAAGGTGAAAACAAGAAAGAGGGTGGGTTTAAATGTGGATATTGCCCCCAATTATGTTCCCATTCTCTTCTCACCCCCTCCCTTATCTACACCAATTCAACGTTCAATGCAAGATGGCCAGTCAATAAGATATACCAGCCTATACCAGCTAGTTTTTAAACATTTCAACAATTTACAATTTTAATTTTCATTTCTTATATCTGCAGGAAAATAAATATGAGAAGGTAGGGGGTGCAGGAATTTTGGATAGGGGACATTGCCCCCGCCCCCCCCCCTTTCCCTTTTGCTTCCCTTCCCTATCTACCCCAATTCAACGTTCACTGCGGATGACCAGTCAATAAGATAGCCTCCAACGGCTCATCGCTACCTGCTCCAGCATTGATTTTTACCTATTGATCCCCCTTCTCTGCTCTCCCTAATACACACCGTGAAGTGAACGCATCTTTGGGGTCGTCACATTCCAACTCTCGTGCATACATCTGGGGCTCGTCAAACCATCCGCGAACACTTTTATTTATCATTATCTTTTTGCTCGCATCTGCTGTCTTTCTCCCCGTCTCTCTCTCTCTCTCTCGGATTGTGACGTTTGTAAAATATCCCAAGCAAAACTAACTGTCTGGTTTTAATTACCAATCCCGAGAGGGAGTGGTGTTGCTATGGGGTACATGGAGAGCCCCCCCCCCCCCCCCCCCCCATAAATAAAATTAAAAATCATATATATATACAACATGAATAAATCAATAATAAATATAAAATAAAATAAAATAATAATAAATAAAAAATCGAGCAAATACATTTTTTATTTTTTATTAAGTAGATAAATAAATACAACATTATGAATTATATAAATAAATCATAAACAAATAGAAGCATGAAGACATGTTTTAATGAAACAATTAATCAGCGATAAAAACATTAACAAGCTGAAGGGTTCAAAATGAAGAAAGAAAGAATAAACAAAACAAAGAAATAGCAAGTATGTCACCCCCAACCCCCCCCCCCCCCTCCCCCCCCCCACCCCAATAACTGGCATGCCACCCCAAATTTGTGTGCCCTCTTTCAATAATTGCTGTGACCCCTTGCCTTTATAATAGGTGTTCCCTTCCCCCCATCAATACCCCCTCGCTACGCCTCTGCCATGAGGCACATGTTTGCATGTCACAGCTCTTTCTACATAATCGATGAATGCCCTCACTCATCAACACACATTCTGAATAGAGCTTTCAATTTCAGTTTTAACCCTTGTTGCTACTTTTACTTGCCATTTCATATACCTGGTCATAATTTATGAAATTTATGCTGTTTCGCCTGTATACGGGATTCCTTACAATCATGAAATGTTCCTTTGGTAACATACATTCTGAAGAGAGTTTCAATTTCAGTTTTTACCCTTGCTACTTTTACTTGCCATTTCATATACTTGGTCATAATTTATGAAATTTATGCTGTTTCGCCTGTATACAGGATTCCTTACAATCATGAAATGTTCCTTTGGTAACATACATTCTGAAGAGAGTTTTCCAGTTTCAGTTTTAACCCTTGCTACTACTCTCTGCTCATAATTTATGAACGCTGTTTTACCTATATGCGAGCTAATCATGAACCAACAACATTTTTTCTTTTGCCAGTTTTGGTAATAAACTCACATTCTGAAAAAAGACTTACCATTTAACCCTTTCTAATTAATACTACCTACAGTAGTGGTCACAATTTCTGAAATGCTGTTTGACCCATTTTACTTGCGAGGTATCTTACAATCTTGAACTGGTCAACAACATTTTGATTCTCCTTCTGCTATCTTTTATTCTGAATACAGCTATTA
Organism: Echinarachnius parma; assembly: GCA_037951105.1. NCBI lineage: Eukaryota > Metazoa > Echinodermata > Echinoidea > Clypeasteroida > Echinarachniidae > Echinarachnius > Echinarachnius parma. The sequence continues at coordinate 51,487 of JBAMJV010005986.1, forward strand.
ATTTATGAAATGCTGTTTCACCCGTGCTGCGTGAGTCTGTGAGTTACCTTATGACTATCATAAATCAACAATAACAAGAAACTATTTCCCCTTGTGTAAAATTCATCATCATCATCATCATCATCATCATCATCATCATCATCATCATCATCATCATCATCATCATCATCATCATCATCATCATCATCATCATCATCATCATCATCATCATCATCATCATCATCATCATCATCATCATCATCATCATCATCATCATCATCATCATCATCATCATCATCATCATCATCATCATCATCATCATCATTGCCTCTCACCTCTGTGTGTGACCTCTCGACCTCCTCTTCCAGGTTATTGACCCTCTCTAGCGCGACCCTTAACCTCTCGCGAACTTTCTCGTCCAGCGCCTTGTGGTGCTCGAAGAGGGACTTTAGCGCCTTCAAGACTTCGACCTCCGACGACACGCCCGCCGGAGACGAGGCTTGCCGCTTGACGACGGTCATCCTTAGTGAACGCTCGTGCCGCGACACAAGGCATTCAAGGTGCTCCAATAGTAACTAGAGATAACGAAAACAAAACAGAAACAAATATTTAATCTAGACATTTAGAGGAAACTGACCAGACATAATATGAAATCAAATCAATTCAAATGAGTAAAGAATTGGGCTTCGCAGGGATCTGAACCTGAGACTTCCAGACCACTAGACTAGTCCCCCATACAGTCACAGGGCCATATTGATGACACTACTTCCTCATAATAATAAATACAAATAATAATATTTTATTTACCCAGAGTAGCCACTCTGGTGATGAACACTGCTATTTCAGCGAGCCATGCATATCATAAATGTACCCTATTCCACTCTACGTTTGGCGAGCGCCTGGCTAGAAGGCAGTAGGTCCCATTTTTATAATGGTCTTTGGTATGACCTGGCCGGGGTTCGCACCCATGACCTCACGTGCATGAGACAGACTCTCTACCACTGAGCCACATGCTCACATAACACTATTTAACAGGGGAAGAAAAAGAAAAAAATTATTTTTCAGGGGCTGCTTTTCAAGCTTGCCTGAATGAAAATAACACTAAAATTTGTTTTGCATTGAACTCTATGCAAATTTATGGGGGCTCTTTTATGATTTTGGGGGGCTCTTTTTGGCATTTCGGGGGCAAAATCGCCCCGAGCCACCATGTATTTTGTTTACTGCTATTTAATGTTCGTGCTGGTCAGAAGCTAAATAAACATTACAAAAATACAACTTTTTTCCAAACATACGTATGGAAACTGACCAGAAGTATATGCTCAGGACTGCTAGTCAGAAACTAAATAAACCTTACAAAAATCACACTTTATTTCAAACTGACCACAAGTTTATATAATAAATGGAAAATAAGGATTTCACGGACAAACAAACTGTCACTGGAGCTTTTAGATAGCTTAGTCGGTAAAAGCACCAGTCTAGCAATCCGGAGGTCTCGGGTTCAAAGAGATGCTTTTAATTTTGTTCAGAAGACAGCAGCTATAATCTGATGCCATTTAATATCTGAGTCAGGTATAGTGCATTGCTCATGAATGTCCCAACCCTAGGCAAAAAGGCATTTAACATTCTCGGGAAGTAACTGATGACGGCTTAGAAAAAAAAGTTTTTACAAGGAGTGAGTCATCTGAGTGATAAGTGTATTTAGATTCAAGCCACAACCTTACTCACTGTATGACATGGAATTCACAAAATGCAAGTTTAATGTATTCATGCTAACTAAAGTAAATTTAAGAAACTACACTCATGACACTGCACATGTACATCAAAGATTTTGTCCAACCTTAAAGGGATCTAGTAACATTATCTAAAGCCACAAAACTTACTTGGATCTCTATTGGTTCTCTCACATCTCAATGTATTTGTATTACCAATAGAAGCATGGAATGTTCAGGTTTGGGTTTTTCAAATTTCCTAATTGTTAAAAAGATATTTACGATTGAAGTGCTTGGATTATCATTAGCAGGTGCAGTAAGAAGGTAGCAAATAACACTTTGCATTTCCCCTCATTACTCGGCCATATGACATCCATTTAATGTGAAATGTTGTGAACACATTTCTCAGTGGACATATCTCATCGCGGAAATATACATTTCATCAACCATTCATCACTTTTTGCACATCACAAAATTACTAGATCACTTTAAAACAAAAACACATAAATTTCAAAGAAGACGATCTACAATAACCCTTATTTGTGCTCCCACACCCATAAGTGCCTAGCATTTAACTTTGTAAGCATGAAGTATGATTTAATATCTGATGGATTCAGTACTTACTATTAACCCGTTGAGGACTGGTCCCGAAATATTTCGGGCTTGAGTCTATGGAGAATGCGTGTTATACCAAAATCAATTCGTCCTCAACGGGTTAATACAAAACTGAAACTGATACTTCCATAAATACAGTACCTGCTGATTCATTTGTAAGTGCGTGCTAACTGGTTTTCCACACACATTTCCACACTGATATTTATATTCAAATGTATTAGGCTCTGGTTTTTTTAAAGGTGCCAAAAGGCTTAATGGCACTTTGAGGGCCTGTATTTTTAAAAACATACTGAACTGAAAACTTATTTTTGTATTTTCTTATAGCATCCACCTAGATTGATCTCCCATACCTTAACGAAAATATTTGGACTTCCCTTTATATAGGTCAGATAACCCTATAGGGCCAATTGTTAACGGAAATTTGTCAACCAAAAATGGGTTCAATTATGTTCAGGTATAAAAAAACACTAACAGATTTTTTTTCTTTTTTTATTTGTTGAAAATTATGAACGAGTGTGAGTTAAACTTTCAGAAATTAACGGCGCTTAATATGTAAAGTAATATTTTGACAGTACAATGCCATCAAAATTGGTGTTTCGGACGTTACATCCTCCGTTAACAATTTAACCCCTCATTACCCCTACCAGTATCATAATTTATTGAAATGATATCAGTATGAAAATTGAACTAACAGTTTCCTCATCATATTGCCTAAAAGGGAAATGACTGATTTCTTAAGCCAGCGATTAAAAAAAAAAAAAAAACATGAAATGCACACATGCTCTCATTTTCCGTTAACAATTTTGTAACGTCCGAAACAATATTTCTTTAGAAATAATTTTTAAAAGGGGGATAACACAAACAATTATTTATCTCAGTTTTGAAGAGACTTGATGTACCTTCCCATCACAGAAAAAAAAAATGTAATAGCTCATTGCATTATGATTATATATTCAAAATTAACTTTCCGTTAACATTTGTAACATCCGAAACAAATGTAACATCCGAAACAAAAAATGTAACTTATAAGCTCATAAGTCACAGGAAAGGGCACATTATATGAATCAATCATCATAATATAAAATAGTATTCATTTTAAAACAAATTTACACATGAATTGGGTAATTAATTGCCAAAACAAATGTTTGAGATCAACCAATGTAAACAAATGTGTTTCGGACGTTACATGGGGTAATTGTTAACACAAAATTGATATTTTGGTGCATTTATTTTCAAAATGATAATATATGGTTATTATTATTCATTTAGATCAAGTAAATGAAACATAATCATCAAAATACATGATGCTTTAACAACATTTAGATGCTTAGTCTGCCCCAAATCCACATTTTCACCAATTTTTCATCGATTTTTCTCAGCTAATTTGTAACCACTAAAGTTTTACAAGACACTTGATATAGTGAATGATATGACTAATCTACTTAGAACAATAACCTTTCTTTTGTGGAACTGAAACACTACCTGCTGCAACAACTCCTGTATTTTGTTTACCATTTACAGAATCTTTTGTATGGTATTGTGAGCTCGTTTCGGACGTTACAAAATGGTGTTAACACACATTTTGATTGCACAAAAAATTCAATTTGGAACATTTAAAAAAGTATTATCTACATTTTTCATGATCTATATGCTTCCTGCTCCAGCAAAAGTGTTTTGAAAAATAAATGATCAGTTATTTGTCTCTGGGAAGGAACTTTTATTTATAAAATGTGAGGAATTGCTATTTTTGCCCCATAATTGTTCATGTTGTAAAGTACACAGAACTACATGTATACTGATTTTGTTTTTTGTATCACATCAAATGCATTATTAGGTTGATTGCCTTTATAATGTTCTATAAGAAACAAATGTTAAGTCTCTGTTTCATTAGAGTTTCTTGGGAGTTCAATTAATGCACATATTTATGGGTTTTGCTTGCAAAATCATGCAAACAAAGCGAGTTAAGATATGTTTTGAAGTGATGTTAACACCATGTAACGTCCGAAACAAAATAGGGTATGTCATAACATAATGCAACTTTGCTACAATAAATTATAGATCACAATTCTCAAATTGTAGTTATTGTAGTACTAGGTACTTCATAATTTCACTAAAACCCTTAAAATTGTCTCTACTTGGAGATCTGAACATAATTATAGATAAATCAAATTTACATGTACTGTAATGTATAATGTCATATATGGTTGATAGAAGACCCCTTTCTGTGCTATGAAGTTAATTTGACCATTTCGAAGAATAATTTGGATAGATTTACATCTAAACATATACTTTCTGTATTTAAATATTCCAAAACAGCAAAGATTTAAACCACAACTGGTCATAGAAGTGTGAAAAAAGGGTAAATGTTAACAATGTGTAACGTCCGAAACACATACAAGAATCAAATTTGAATTTTTTTTGCAAGTGTCTTGCTCCAATTTTATATCATGTAAATATGTCCTATCATGTATTGTTTCCATACAATAAGTTTGAACCAACAACAGTAAAAAAAAATTGCATTATAAAAACTTCAAATTGCAAAATCCAAATTTTAAGGCTATTTTTCACTTTAAAATGACCTAAAAACTAAAATTTAAGAAACAGAAGCCCCCAAAATGGCACACATGATGTCAGAAGCCCACTTTAATTATTTGTATTATTTGTAATGCCATTTGGAATGGTAGGATTTTAGTATAGCAATGTGAAAATGTATCATATTTTTCTTTTAAATACAGGAAATCCTAAATGTTCATAGATGTTTTGCAGAATTGGGGATAGATTAAGCCCAGATATTTATATTTCACGAAAATATAAGTTGTGTCAATGTTAAAAAAACATGTTTGAAGTTAGTTCACTTAATTTCAATTTTGACCATGTTGGTTGACACATTTGGCATCTTTAAAAAAACCAGTGCCATTACCTGTTCTCAAAATTTTTCAGAGAAAGGCTTTCTAATCTATATAATTAATCGAATAAAGTGTAATCCCTATTATGTTCTATATCACAAATAATCTTTATTAATAGGTTTACACTTTCCATTAGAAGCCTGATTACCTAGTACAACCCTCAAAATAAATTTATTATCCTATAATCTTCTATTCTGAAAGAAAGGTATTTGCAGAAATGTGTTTTAAAACCATAAATACATTAAATATTCCAAACTTAAGTTAAATATGAATCAATATATCTGTGTGACATTTAAAGAAAGTCATTTCCATATTGTAAGAGGCTTGAAAGTACAACACTAAAAAGTAAAAACAGTATTGGAACTTTATTTAGTGATTATGATTACAATAATCTCATATATAATAATCTTCAAATGTATATTTTGATACCTTTTTTTCAAAAGATGCACTTTAAGAAAGCCATTTTCGCAAATTGTAAGAGGCTTGAAAGTCCAACAATAAAAACAATTATTATTCATTAATTATAATTATGGCACAATAATCTCATAGACTAAACCTGCGGGGTATATTTATATATTTCAATGTAAACTGAAGTTGCGCTTTAAAGGGGTAGTTTAGTTTTGGTAGAGAGGGTGCTGCACATCACAATTTTGTTGTGAGGTAATGAAACACGGAGTGTCGAATTTGAGAGAACATGCAATTTTAATGGCAGAATAAACTTTATTTTAAGCCTGAGTCATGTCGGATATATTCGGAACCGGGTCCCGATAAACTTTTACCGGTCGGGACCCGGCCATCCCGATAAATTTTTACCGTCGAAACTCGGACGGGTAAAATCACACAATCGTGCAAGCATCGGCAAAAATGCACTGTTTGGGGCTTATATTGCTCTTTTTATATGCAAATAACATAACAAATACTGAGGCTTTTATGAATTTACATATCAATCTTTACGGGAAAATAGTTACAGACTATCCAGAATTAACTCAGTTTTGCAAGAAATGTATTTTTTCAGAAGTAAATTGGACCTAAAAATCGATCGTTGGTTCAGCATTACGCCACACGTTTCACAGAAACAGAAACTTCGAGCCGCTGTTTCATGCATATCGCTCGTATACTTTGTGTGCAGGTTACGGGTCTTTTTTCTTACGCGAGATCCTTCCGCGACGGAGCTATGTTAATTCATCCGCCATACATGTAGCCGTTTTTTATCAATATTTTGCGTAATTGTTTTCATTGTTTTGGGGCTCATTTTTGTTTCTGTTCAGCTATCAAACGCCATGAAATCCTGTAAGTAGAATATCAAAACATTTTAAAATGTTGCAAATGACCAAAATACGTATTTTGAGCCACTTTTTGAATGCACTGGCTCATCAGCTGGATCATACGAAGATGACTAACTTTGTGTGCACATCCGCCAACAATATCGTTCAAATGACTAGCAATTTTGCGCTTCCTGTTCAATTTCTGACTGTCAAACGAAGTAACGAACCAAGAATTTCTCGAAAATAACCACTCTTTAAAGTAAATGATATCAATTGCCCCGTTTTTACTTGAATTCCGCTACATTAAGTGATAATCTTAATTTCTTTTTTAACATTTTTTTTTTTTTTTTTTTTTCGGGGCACCGTTACCGATATAACGAAACCGGGTCCCGATTGAAACGGTCGGTAACCGGTGTGATCGACCGAACCGACTCAGCCTTACTTTATTTGGTCAAAATCGGTCCAGAAACGGCTGCAATATCAATAAACATATCTGATCTTATAATTATTTGGGGCCCAAATAATTATGATTTTTTTTCAAAATTTTTTTTAAATGCTTACACTTTTTCAAAATGTTCTAAAGCGTTTTTTAAATAGTTGTTGATGATCTATCTACTTAATCGTTATTTCAATAAAACATCACATGTTATGCATAATTTTGTATGAAAAATGGTTGAAACTAATGCCTTTTTAGAGAGCGCCCTCTTGTGTTTGAATGGCTCTTTTTGAACGATAACGGGCTTTTTACTTAGTCATTTGTAATTTTTCATTCATTTCGAGCATGGTGGAGTTATTTGTAATGTAATTGTGTGCAGGTTTTGGTTACTAAAATTCAGTTTGAACCAAAACTGTACTCTCTTTAACCAAACTCAACTATCCCTTTAAGAAAGCCATTTCCGCATTGTAAGGGGCTCTGAGAGTACAACACTTCACACTCTCCCTGGCATACTTAATCTTCATGAATAAAAATATTGCCCCCAATCCACTAACAAGCCCTAAATAATGGATGGGATACCATCGAGACGGCCGGTTATGAACCGCCTGGATAGCTACATGTACAGTAAGTACACCATTACTGCCTCACTTTAATGATGAAGTTATGGAAAGCCGTCTAAATATAAAGGAACTAGGAAAGATATAGTTAAGAACTGCCTGGATAGCAACACCAGTTACTGCCTCACTTTAATGATTGAAGTTATGAAAGCAGTCGTCTAAATAAGGAACTACATGTAGGAAAGATATCTGAAATATCATTTTATATATTGTGTCTGTGCAAGAGACATTATTTCAGTGAAACTAATACACAGGGGCTCGGGGGCGAACTCGCCCCCAAAATGCCAAAAAGAGCCCTCGAAAATCATAGAAGACTCCCGTAAAATT
>JBAMJV010005987.1:0-65389 GCA_037951105.1 Echinarachnius parma
GGTTTTAAAGTTGCTTATATGTCAAGAAGTCAATGCCTTGTACATGCAGAGTAGGAAATAAACAGTGGCTGAGAGGCGATTTTGCCCCTTTATTTTCAAATAGCACCCTTAAATCAGTAGGTAGCCCCTCAAAATGACCTTAGGGTATTATGTGAAAAATTTCTGAATATCAATCAGATTGGAAAAGTTTCACCCTAAAATTAGAAATTAATTCCTGCATTGAGTATGTATGCACAACCTCCCCCTATTCCCACTCCTCGGACTTGTGCTCTGATTTGTAAACGGTTTAAATTTCAAATTTGGGCCAGTGTGAAAGGGGCCTATGATATTGGTTATTGATGCCTATGTGAAGAAGACACTGATGACATTTTGCGTAGCATACTTCATGCACCCCCCCCCCCCACCCCCCACCCCCTACACTCCTCGGACTTGTACTCTGATTTTGAAACGGTCTAGATTTCAAACTTTGACTAGTGTGAAAGGGGCTTATGATATTGGTTATTGATGCTTATATGTCATGAAGACAATGATGACATTTTGCGTGGCATACTTCATGCACCCCCCACCCCCCCCCCCCCCCCCCCACCCCCTACACTCCTCGGACTTGTACTCTGATTTTGAAACGGTCTAGATTTCAAACTTTGACCAGTGTGAAAGGGGCTATATGATATTGGTTATTGATGCTTACTATGTCATGAAGCCAATGATGACATTTTGCGTGGCATAGTACATGCACCTCCCCCGCTCGTCCCAGTACATCAATCTTGTAACCAAACTCACTGAATGTCATCGCCCATTAATGAGATCTTTCCATCAATTTCATTACTTATTTTCTTATCTTTTGCTTGCTTGTTTTGTATTTATTTATGTTATTTTGCTTTTGTTCCCTTTCCCAATTTCCCCATTTCCCCATCTGTTTATAATCTAGATACCTTCTGAAATTACTGTAAATTGTATTGTCCCTTTTTAGATTTGTATTGACTATCTTAAATTGCATTCTTGAATTAATTTTGTTTTCTTCATTATTTCGTTTTAATTTATCGTTCTTATTTCGTCATGAATGTTGTTTTCCCCTCATCCCCTTTTCCTGTCTTTCTTTTAGTTTATTTTCCATATTTCCTTTTCGCTTTTACTTTATTTGAGATCCCATTCTTTCTGTATGTTGGTTATTACCCCCCCCCCCCCCCCCCCCCCCCCCACCCCCCACCTGTCCCCTCATACACACCCACTCACCACACAGTCAACATTTATTTAAAATATAGTGTATATTCTCCAAACATACATTTTTGTAAAACGTGTACATGCACTGTAATGATTTGCGGAAGAAAGATGTAAAAAATAACTATATAATAGATTATCTTTTTGCTGAAAGATAATTATAATGTGGGGAAACTCGATTTTCCAGGCTGTGATGAACAATGACGTTAAATACGTCATATAATTTTTGTCTTCTTCATAAACTTGATTTGCAAGCACTGCTGAAACATGCCTACGAAGCTGGAAAGGTCATTTTCGGAGCTCTATTTTAAGATGCACTGTCTTGTTTATACACAAACAAAACTTGCTGGGCGAAGTTGGCCCATTATTCTCATTGGAGATGAATTTGATAACCTCTTCTGGCAGCTAAAAAAATGACTTTCAGAATGACTTTCAGCCGATTCTTATATGGTGTGTGTGTGTTTCTTTTTTTTATTTTGGGTGTGTGTGTGCTAAAACTTCAGCTAAGTACATATTTTCTCTATTGACTTATAACACAACATTTCTCAATGGAATGTCAACCTGTGGTTATTTAATGTATTATAATACAATGTACACAATATATATATATACTATGGAAAATTATATTTAGTCATTGATATTGGGAAAAATGAAACATTTATGTTCATGCGCTTGCTCATACCCTTGACATTTCATTATACAAATAGAGCTCAATACATTAAGATTTTTAATATATAAACCTGTGTATAGTGACTACCTTAAGAATTGAAGCAAGAAAAATGGCCACTGTAGACAGGTGACCTCTGTATGCACTATGCAAGTTGCATAACAATGTAATTCTCTGCAGGGGATCATGCAGTATATTGGTGGCCACAATTGAATTGGCAGGCTGGCTGCCATGGACAGGTGACCTTTACAAACAGGTTCCATTATGTACACTTGTTTGTTCAGGGGATCACTTTTGGTGGCCACTATAGGCAGGTTGGATACTAATACTATAAAGACAAGATTTGATGACATGTAGATATATGCATATTTGTTGTGTTCACTTCAGTAACTAGATCAACATACATTGTACACACACAAAAATGCATTCTTAAAGGGGAATTCCACCCCAGAAATGTGATGTTTGCTATAAAATGAAGTGAATATGAAGAATCATGATCGAAAATCTGAGCCAAAACGGTAGAGCAATAAAAAAGTTATGACAGGATGAACTTTGCTCCGATTTTTAGTATCGTTCGCAATTGCTATCGATCGTGACGTCACTTGCGAGCTGCAGTCATTTTGACTTCTACATGGAAATTTTAGAAAATTTAAATTTTCTTAATAACAAAGCAAATTTATGAGCTAACAAATTCCAAAGAGGTTGGCCCATCGATATTCTTCTATGAATTCGTGAAAACAAGCAGAAAAAAATTAATTTTTAGCAACGAAAATGAGAAATAAGTGTATTTTCATGTACTAAAGCCATGGCGAGTTGCTCGTCAATGATGTTGCATATGGCGGCAATTTTGAAACGATCGCTCATTACTACATAATGTTCAAATAGGTATAACTTCCGTGTTTCTTGTCTGATTTTGATCAAATTTTCACCAATTATGCCTCTTAATGTGCTTATTCAAATAACGAATGGTTTTATCAGGCCCGGAATACCCCTTTAACAAAATGTGCCTATTTGTATTTTACATTTGTGTGCATTCCCTGCACATTCATAACTTTGTGTACCCAACATTCCTCGTAAAGCCACACAAATGAGCTGAAAGGGTTTCAATTTGAGAACCCCAAGTAAAATGGAACAGTATCAGACATAAATGGGGCATAATTTTGAGAATGGATGGAAGAAAAAGAGAACAGTGGCATTCCAGAGGAATTACACATACTAGGATGCTTGTAAATTTAAAGGGCCATTCATAGTTTTGTATACTTCCTCAAATATTGCACATGCTTGTATGCTTGTAAAGCCCATTCATGGTTTTGTATGCTCTCTCAAATCACCTCAAACGTTCACTGTAACTAGACTAGATAGTGGTGTAAAAAATACTGAGTGTGAAATTTCCAATCAAACATTGGAGGATTTGTCGTTTTATGGATTAAAGTTTGACTCCCTTTAAAGTTAAACTCACAAACCTGCACAATGAATGAAGTATGTGCACCACTTTATTCAAAACAGACATTATTCCCTGAGTAATAAAAGTTATGCATAGCGATTGTCATGTACATCTTACCATATCATAATACCTTCACATGGGGTTGGCATACCTACCAACTGTTCCGATTTATTCGGAATATTCCGATTTTCTGAATTTTTAGGACCTTAAAATTCGGAATATTCTGATTTTTCGAAATTCTGAATGACCAAAAAAAGTATTTAAAAAAAACAACATCTTTTTGCATGATCGGAAAGCGCCAGAAACGTACCAAACATGGCATAATCGGATAGATCACATCATGATAATCATTTATTAGACCCTTGAGCAGTGAAAACGATGTAAAAAAAAAAGAGCCCCTGTGAGCCCCAAAATAGCCCTCGTGAATAATTTCACGAGGGCGTTTTTCTCCCTCAAATTTTCAGACCCCCGCAGTGGGTACAGATTTCTGAATTTCAAATGTTGGCAGGTATGGGTTGGTGTTTTTTCAGGTTGGTGTTTTTTCAGGATTTTTAACATGCAAAGTCCTGTAAGGTCCCTTAATGTACATTTGCAGTACATGTACATTCATACATTACAGGATATATAATGTATGTGTTCGAAAAAGAGAATCCCTATTATACAGCTCAGACACAGAAATATTTCGCATAACTGAGTGTAAATGTCATTGATTGAATACAATAGGTGGAATGTTTCACTTTTGTCCCATTCTCTAGTCTTGCTAGACAGACCATGTAAATTAAGTGATCAGAGTGCATCATGCAGTTTTTACAGTGATTTATTTACATTTCATTTTTGACAATTACCTAAAATGAAACTTTCAATGACATACATGTACAAATAAATAAACAGAGTAACAAATTAATAAATTAAATAAATTATTAAAATGTTTGTCACATACATGTAATTCTGTCTAATATACTGTAGATGTCATTGGGACAGGATTAAAATTTTACTGTGCACATTCATCTAAATATTTAATCTGTAATAGGAAGGTCTCGATTCGTAGACTACCTTTGCCTTGGGCAGTATTACATGCATGAGCACACATGATAAATAGGAAACAGGACAAAATACTCATTAACTTGTTTATAACCTTCAATTGACCATGCAAAATGCACTAATGGAATTCTCTTTGTACACTACACTGTCAAATCAATTTAACTCACGTTTATGGTGATACATCAATTTGCACAGATTTTCACAAGATGATTATGGCTATATATGAGTCAAGCCTTTTCATTTGATAGTAATATTTATTTCATTGTAAAATTCAATGGCATATCCTGTTACAGTCATTTAAAATACTGGTAGTTAGTAAGGCCATAGAAATTCCATTCCACTTCTGCTGGTGTTTGAGACATCATAGACCTACAGAGATCATGTAGGCATTACTTGATTGGTCGATTTTGGTCAAATTTTTATTGGTGTTTTCTCATGCTTATCTTTTGATCAGGATTTTTTTTATTTGAATTTTCTTTACCTTTATGATATGCAAATTATGAGCTTGTAAGTTTTGGTAGAATTTTGGAAAGCATGTACTTGACACAATGATTTATAAACAAAGTACATTCAGTACTTTTTGTTTATTATGCTCATAACATTTCCATTAATGATATGTGTTATGAAATATAATATTCATGGCAAAGACAAATTTGTGAAATAAATTATGTTATGTACATTTTTGTACAGAACCCCTCCTAATCTTTTGTTTTAAGGCAAGTTATAATGTTCTTTTAGTAGAAAAAATGTTATGTCTTAAAGATCAAGTGTTGTATTTTTCATCACAGGGAACATCTTGTGAAATAGATTATTGTTGAACCTATCAATACAGAACTCCACCCAATCTTTTTTTTTGTTTAAGTTGTAAGAAGTATTTGAAAATTTGAGACATTTCATCTCAATAGTCATTAGTGTTGTATTATTCAGTGACAGACAGAAAAATAATTATTATGTACATAACTCCACCTAATCTGGTCGAAGGCAATTTCCTTGAGGCCCGGTCACATATCAACGGATAGCGTCAACGGATGCCGGACGAATAGCAAATTTGCAATATCGAATTTTCCGGTGGTGAAAGTCCTCTCCATTGCTTCATGCACAAACCATTCCGCCAGATAGAGCAACGTACATCACCTCACAAGGAACGGACAAGAAACGCATACGAACGGAGATGAATGGATTGAAAATGTCCCTCTTATCCGTTTAAGCTATATATCCGGTGATATGTGACCAGGCCTTAGTTTAGTAGTAGAAATTCTATGTCTAGAAAGTCTGAGCCCTTAATCACAGGGAGTGGCTGGCATATAAAGCCAGATCTTGCATTTTAATATTTTTTAATGCATTTTACATTTCTACAATCCTGCTTGCATCAAATCTAAGGACTTTCTCTCAATCTCCATACTTCTTTTTGTTTTCAACCGATCCCCTCCTAGATTTTACAATTCCCATCTATAGAGTTAATTGATACAGGACCTACCCGGTTCATGTAGGCAATAGCTTAAAGGGGTAGTTCAGTTTTGGTAGAGAGGGCGCTGCACATCACAATTTTTTTTGTGAGGTAATGAAAAACTGAGTGTCCAATTTGAGAGAACATCCAATTTTAATGGCAGAATAAGCTTTATTTGGTAAAAATCGGTCCAGAAACGGCTGAAATATCAATAAATATATTTGGGGCCCAAATAATAAGATGATTTTTTCAAAAAATAAAAAAAATGCTTACCCTTTTTCAAAAATGTTAAAAAGCATTTTTTAAATAGTTGTTGATGATCTCTCTACTTAATTATTATTTCAATAAAACATCACATGCATAATTTTGTATGAAAAATAGTTGAAAACAATGCCTTTTTAGAGAGCGCCCTCTTGTGTTTTAATGGCTCTTTTTTTTAATGATAACAGGCTTTTTACTTACCGTAGTCGTTTGTAATTTTGTATACCTTTCGAGCATGGTGGAGTTATAACTATTAGTTTATAATGTTACTGTCCAGGTTTGGTTACTAAAGTTCAGCCTTACCAAAACTGTACTACCCTTTTAACCTGTTCCCTACTAGAAATTGCACTGGCTGTTGGATGAGAATAATTCATCCAAGCATTTTTTCCTTCTTTTTTTATCGAGTAGAAAGTGAAAGTCATCATGTGGAAAGAATGCCAAGTATGTGCTTGCTTTCTTTGAATTTATGAGTCTCAGAGCCCTTTTACACGAGTGATTGCAATCATGATTGGAATCATGTTTACAATCACGGTGATTCTGTTGCCTTGCTTTTACACGACGAAAAAGACTTCGCGCGAACTGTGATTACAATCGCGTTTCTGGAGACGTACCTGTCAATCAAACGAGAAGAACACTAGTACTACACTGCATGACTGCATTTCAAGCGAAGAGCGCCCAGTTTATCGGCGGAAGTGCATGTAAGGTCACGTAAGCTCCGCCTCCCAAATCGTGTTTTGGAGGTCAAGCCGTTTACACTACCGATTCGCACTGTGATTTGAGTGAATCATGATTAGAAAACACCTCTGGACCACGATTCGAGTTTCGCGATTCGTGATTCTAGTTTGTGTTCACACGGTCAAAAATACCGTGATTGGAGTGAAAAATAACTCCAATCGTGATTGCAATCACCCAAAGGAGACGTGTAACAGCACTCTTATTCGTGCAACTTTTAGGGTAAGAATGCAGAGCTGTACATATGTTGTGAAACAAAAAAAGAAGCAGGAATAATAAAGTATTTATGCCTGAAAGTAAAACATACAATAACAAACCCATTTATATCCCTTCTCTCACACTCACACTTAAACAATGCAGGAATTAATCTTTAGTTTGAAGGGGCTACTCTTCCAATCTGATGGATATCCATCAGAAATTTTTCACATTATACCCTACATGTATGCTATGGTAATTTTAGGGACTACCTACTGATTTCAGGGGGTGATTTTGCGCCCTAATTTTCAAAATTAATTAGCGGGTATTGATTTTGTTGATGAAACCACCTCATATTTAACCTAGGGGGAGGGCAAGTCATCAAGTAATTTGTCAAGGGAACTGTTACTACACATATGTCAGCCCCCGTATATTTCCTACCCTGCACTTACATCCTTGTTCCCCCCTTATTCTCCTCCTCCTCCCCCTCATTCTCCTTCTCCCTCCTATCCTCATCCTTCCTCTGATTCCTCACCCTCTTATCATCTTTATATTTCATCTTACATCTTCCGCCTCCCCTCCCCTCCCTGAACATCCACCTTAATCTGTCTTGCTTCCTTTCTCCTCTTCCTCCTCCTCCTTATTCTCCTTCTCCCCCTCATTCTCCTCCCTGCTTTCTCAATCCCTCCTCCAATTCCTCTTTCTCTTTCCTCTTACATCCTTCCGCTCCCCTCCTCTCCCTGAACCTTCACTTCCATCTGCCTTCCTCTCCCTTCTCCTCTTCCTCCTCTTCCTCCTCCTCCTCCTTTCTATCTTATTCACCCCCATTCTCCTCCTCCCTCCTTTCCTCATCCTTCCTCTGATTCCTCACTCCCTTATCTTCTTTCTCTTTCCTCTTACATCCTTCTATGCCTCCCCTCCTCTCCCTGAACATCCACCTTAATCTGTCTTGCTTCCTTTCTCCTCTTCCTCCTCCTCCTTATTCTCCTTCTCCCCCTCATTCTCCTCCCTGCTTTCTCGATCCCTCCTTCGATTCCTCACCGTCTCATCTTCTTTCTCTTTCCTCTTACATCCTTCTATGCCTCCCCTCCTCTCCCTGAACATCCACCTTAATCTGCCTTGCTTCCTTTCTCCTCTTCCTCCTCCTCCTTATTCTCCTTCTCCCCCTCATTCTCCTCCCTGCTTTCTCGATCCCTCCTTCGATTCCTCACCGTCTCATCTTCTTTCTCTTTCCTCTTACATCCTTCTATGCCTCCCCTCCTCTCCCTGAACATCCACCTTAATCTGCCTTGCTTCCTTTCTCCTCTTCCTCCTCCTCCTTATTCTCCTTCTCCCCCTCATTCTCCTCCCTGCTTTCTCGATCCCTCCTTCGATTCCTCACCGTCTCATCTTCTTTCTCTTTCCTCTTACATCCTTCTATGCCTCCCCTCCTCTCCCTGAACATCCACCTTAATCTGCCTTGCTTCCTTTCTCCTCTTCCTCCTCCTCCTTATTCTCCTTCTCCCCCTCATTCTCCTCCCTGCTTTCTCCATCCTTCCTCCGGTTCCTCACCCTCTAATCTTCTTTATATTTCCTCTCCCTGAACCTTCACTTCCATCAGTCTTCCTCTCCCTTCTCCTCTTCCTCCTCCTTCTCCTCCTTATTATCTTCCTCACCCACATTATCCTCCCCCTCCTATTCCCCACCCCCTTATGTCCTTCCCATTTCCTCCTACCTTCTTGTACTTTTCCTCTCCTCTCCCCCCTCTCCATGAACCGTCACCTCCATCTGTCCTCCTCTCCATTCTTCCCTTCCTCCTCCCCCACCCTTCCCTTGTTTGCATACTCCTCCATCCCTCCAACGCTTGTCCAAATCCTCATCTTCTACCCTCTTGGTTTCCTATTCACCCGTTTTCACATCTTCATATCTTCACTTCTTATCTCCATATTACTTTTAAATTAATGAATAATTAGGTTATCATTATTTCAAAATACAGAGCAACATGCAACTTTTACATACTTCATAATGATAATACATTATTCTTTAATTTTCACCTCTTGAAAGAATCCTGTCTTATCTTTTACAATGCCAGTCACAACTTGTTGTACATCATATTGAATGAGTGATTAGGTTAGGATAACAACATTAGCTAACTGGCCTGGGGTAATTTTATTAGAACAAACCCCCCATGGCAGGCAATGAACTCTCCCATAAGTGCACCACCCCCCATTGGAGTGAATGGATGGTAGTGATTAGCCTAGTCTGGAGTTTCAGACCCGTCTTTTAACTGGTTCCCTGCTAGATTTGGCAATCCCCATAGAGTTAATACAGGACCAACCAGGTAGGCAATGCAATGGGTTAGTGCATATCATTGTCTACAACATGGATGTCCACGCCCCAATAACTGATCGCTATGTCAGAAAGATGGCCAACAGTTATGGAGGTAGTGTTTTGTGATTTAAAAAATGTGAAATTTTAAATAAGAAATACCAATGGAATAAACTTCCATGCTAGCATGACATTATAGTATTTAATTTGTAACATAATAACATCATTTCATTGTGATATTGATAATTCTTTATGAAATGATTTTGTCAATTTTCAAACTTTATTTTGTAACCCTTGAGGCAGAGATACAATCTATTTTAATAAACAATAGGCATTTTTTTCATTTACTTAGGTTGCAACTCATTCAGCTATGCTGCGCTATATAATGGTACCCTTTTAATTACGTAAATAGGGCTCAATTTATAGAGGGCATTGATTTTGTTGATGAAACCACCTCATACTCAACCTAGGGGGAGGGGAATTCATCAAGTAATTTGTCAATGGGAACATTTACTGCACATATGTCAACACTTTGAATGAGAATAAATGTAGATGAATTTTGTAACATAAAATTAGTAAATTCTTATTATAGTTTGTTTTCTACCCAAACTAACAATAACAACATTTATTCTAATCCTAGGTATATAATATTTATGGATATTTCAGCCATTTTTGGACTGATTTTGCTCTTTGTTTCTTCTTTAAAATCATGTGCGTTCTCAAATAATACACTTATTTTTTTCATTACTGTACAAATACATTAAATTGTTACTTTAAGTGCCCTCTAAACCAAAAATGTAGTACTGCAGGTAAGTATGCACATTCCTTAAGAAATGACGTTGATTGAGTTGCATACTTAATTTTGCATAATTTTATTATGGTACTGTAAAGTCAAGTGTATGTACCATACATTTTGTCATCTGACTTTGTAAATTTAACACATGGAAAATGCCGCATACAGCCCCAAAACGGGTAGAAAGTTAATTGTTTTCCTCGAAACTGCAACCATATGCCGCAGTCCCCGAGAGCACGTCAGATCTGCTTACCATGATCTTTTAATAAGGCTGTCACTATCAATCAGACGCGAGCACGAACGAGACCCCAAGAAACTTGATTACTCCGCGCAGATGCGCACATGTGGGGCTATATAACCACCAAACTAGGATGTTTTTCTTTATATCCTTCTAAAAAAGAATAATAACACAGAAAAACCAGTCTCAGTGGCCACCATCTGTAGCCGGCAACCTGCCTATAGTGGTCATGAGAGGTTGTTGTCTTCATATCTTTTATAAACAAAATAATGCAGTTGAAACCTGCTGTTGAGATCACCTGTATAATATAAAGACCACTTATCTTCACTCCCTTGAATGGAGTTTCCATGTAAATGAACCTGTCTGTAGAGACCCCCTGATGATAAAGACCACCTTTTCTTTCTCCCTTGGGTGGCCACCTATCTGTAGCAGCCAACCTGCCTATAGTGGTCAGGGAACTTCAAGAAATTTGATTGAAAAACCAATGATGATGCGCACATGTTGGGCTAACTTTGCACCATGCAAGGTTGTTTTTCTTCATATCCTTCTGAAAAAAAAAAAGTAATACAATTGAACCTGCTGTTGCGATCACTTGTATATAAAGACCACTTATCTTCACTCCCTTGAATGGAGTTTCCATGTAAAATTCTCCCTTGGGTGGCCACCTGTCTGTAGCAGCCAACCTGCCTAGAGTGGTCACGAGAGCTCGGAAACTTGATTCTCCCCACGCGCAGATGTGCATATGTGGGGCTAACTAACCATGCACCATGTATGCAGGGATGTTTTTTTCTCATATCCATGTAAAATAACAATGATAATATAGTCAGACTTTTTTTTTAGTGGCCACCTGTGTATAGCAGCCAACCTGCCTACAGTAGTCATTCTAGAGTTAAACAAACTTGATTACCCAATGCAGATGTGCATTATATGCTGGGCTAACCAAATACCATGGCAGGATGTTATTCCTCATAGACTAGAAGTATTATACAAACAAATAAGTTTCCACTTCTCAGGGAATGTGTTTTTTAAAATAATAATTTATGAACTAGCATTTAAAAGGTCTGCAACTGGTGCAGATAATAAGCAAATAATTACCGTTGGTGAAGGTGATGGGACAAACTATCACGTCCGAGGCGATCTGGATGTAGCTATCTTTCCGAAGCGAAGCTGAGGAAAGATGGCGTATACATTGAAAACTTTACGTTGTAGTCCACAAGGAGAGTCCTGGACCTGGTCTATAGACTAGACTGTCTTGAATCGTGTTCATGCCGGTTTCACTGACAGGCCGTTTTACATTGGCTTTCCCCTCTTCCTTGAGTTTCCGAAGAACAGTTTTGAACACTCGACCAGGTTTCGCAAAGTTGGTATCCTTGATAATGTCTATGTCTCGCAAATTCAAAAAATGTCTCTGCAGACCACATACCTCAAAGCTTGTAGAGATTTCTTACTGTATGACTCACCATTTCGCGATTTCACACCAGCATACAATCTCCCCAACACTTGGTCTAGCGATTTCAAGTCCATGTCAGACAGTTTGTCAAAATGTATGATTCCCGCATCGCAATAATCTTGGAACACTTTCAGGCTGAACTTAAGTTGTCGCTTTGTATTTTTACTTTCACTCTCCAGTAAAAACGTGTCCATTTCATCCTCATCCAAAAGCTCAAACCTTATGTTTGTGGCCGCCATTTTAGTAGAGTACACAGAACGAGTATGCAAACAGTGTATGTACGATACTACAACAGGGGCGTCGATCTGTTCGGAAAACACAATGCAATTGTTCACAAACAATGCTCGCCCCGGCCAATGCATTGTGTTTTCCGAACAGCTGATCGACGCCTCTGATGTACAGTGCATAGTGTATGCAGTGTACTACACGTATACCGTATGCACAACGAATACAATTAAATTTGTAATTCGCGCGCATAGAGTTATCGCGCCACTTATTGGTATTCAATTCAATGCAACCGCGGAGTGTAGATAGTACTTTTTATCTAGTGAGTGCAACGCACTTTCACCCAAGATATCTACAGAGTGTAACGATGGGCGAAACTATATTTCATCACGTGATTAACTTTTGACCAATCGTAGAGCAAGATTCTTAGTATGTGGAATATAATGTGTATTACACTCTGCCATTCATAGAAAGTCAATGTTTGCCCAAGTTGTAAGTTGTCAAAGTGGATTTCTGCCCTCTCTTGATGAGAATATGAACAGCTATTAGTTTATGTGACTCTTTACACATACATCAGAGAACAAACAACACAAATTATAGGAAGCTTCTCCAAGCTCAAATGTTGTTCATGTATTTTTTTTCAAGGATGCGAAATCCTGTTTAATCAAGTAGTTTGGAAAGTTGATTACTGCCCTCTGTTGTCCATGAAGTGTATATACAACTTTTTGTATGAACTCTTTCTGAACTTTGCAAACAATAGCTAAATCAATGTCTGTCTGTCTCCCCCTCTCCCTCTGTCTTTTGGCCTCTCTCTACTTTTCTCTGTCTTCTGTTCTGTCCTAATTATGTATCCCTCTCTCTCTCTCTCTCTGTTTGTCCCTCTGTATTTGATTATTGTTTTCTCTATTGTCTCTCTGTGACTTGTTCTGTCTCTTTTTGTTCTCTATCATGAAAATGTCCTCTGTATCTACCTATCACTTCTTCGCATATTGTATTCCTCTTAAAGGGACTTAGTAACATTGTCAAAATCCTCAAAATCAAATTGGAATTCTAGCGGTTCCCACATACCTTGTTTTTATTCGTATTAACAATTAAAAGCATGGGACAGGTTTAGGTTTTTCAAATTTCCCTTTCGTTAAAAAAGATATTTACGATTGAAGTGTTCAGATGTCAAATTATCCAACGGATCGTCAGAACCGTGTATAAAGTGAGTGCAATGAGTTAGTGAATGTCGCTTTGCATTTTTGCTCATTACTCGGCCATATTAAGTCCATTTAACTTGAAATTTTCACACAACACCCAGTGGACATATCGGATAACAACAATATACATTGTATCAACCACTCATCACTTTTTGCACATGTCAACAAAGTTACTAGATCCCTTTAATCTCTTCCAAAATGGTGTTATAACTAAAGCGGAAGCTGAATGCTTATTAGAAATCGTTCTCTTTACTCTGTATTTACTAGCTACCCCTTCCCTTCTGCTTTCCCATCAGGTATCTCTCTTACAAAATATAAAATAATTTAAGTGAAATAAAAAAAATGGTTATTGAAAAAATATGACTTTACCCCTATCATCATCCCCTTCTCTTTCTTCCTATATCTCTCTCTCCTTCTGTTTCTCATTTCTTTATCACCCACTCTCACTCACTCGCTCTTACACAATGGTCTTGTGTTATAATAGGAGGGAGCTAAAGAGAGATATATAAAACCCCTTCTTAATTGGGAAAAATTTACCTTACCTCGATGTTAACCGAGGGACTAGTGGATAAGAAACAGTAGGGGGTCAGGTCGTAAAACACGCAGCGAGCCTTCGGACCCCTTCTTATTCTACCATCCGCAAAATCCTCACTCGGGTAGGTAACCATAACAACCGCACCTCCCTCATCACGCGAACAGCTGGGGCGACACATAGTATCGGCGCGCGCTGTGTTTTTGTTCACGGCCATCACGTCTTCTACCCGGGTAACGTTCTGCGCGCTTCTTAATACAAGGTTTGTCAGGATGTCATCCTGATGTTGTCAGGACGTCACCGCGCTATCACCCTGACCCGTCTAGGGTGAATCTCACCCCGATGTTGTCCTGATGTTGTCCTGATGTTATACCGATCGGAGCTTGAAACGGTGTAGAATCTCATCCGGACAACGTCAGGACGTCATCGCGACTATTTCTTTCAGTTAAGAAGGGGTTTTATTTCATCTTCATCACTCTTTCCCTAGCTCACTCTTATTGGACTCTTCTCTCTCTCTCTCTCCTTCTCTGTCATTTTCTCTCTTTATCTTCCACTTTCTTTTTTGTCTTTATCACCCACTCTCTCTCACCCTCTCTTGCACAATGGTGTTATAATAGGAGGAAGCTAAAGAGAGAAATATAATATCTTCATCACTCTCTCCCTAGCTTACTCTTATTGGACTCTTCTCTCTCTCTCTCTCCTTCTCTCTCATTTTCTGTCTTTATCTTCCACTTTCTTTTTTTGGTCTTTATCACCCACTCTCACTCACCCACTCTTGCACAATGGTGTTATAATAGGAGGAAGCTAAAGGGAGATATTAGAGATATAATTTCCGCCATTGATTTGTTCAGCTGGTTACCGGTGGGGTGGGCAGGATGTTGGGATAGGCATTAAAAGGTTCCGAAACAGTTAAGCGATTATCCTAAACTAGTGTTAATTGTAATTTGAACATGGGATTGTTATTAAAGGGATCTGGTAACTTTGTTGCCATGTGCAGAAAGTGATGAATGGTTGGTATCTGATATGTCCACTGAGTATTGTGTAACGTTATGTGGCCAAGAAATGAGTGAAAATGCAAAGTGATATTTGTTCACTCATTGCACTGACTTTGTACACAGTTATGACTATCCAGTGGATAGTTAAAAAACCAAACACATTAATTTCTTTCTAATGAAAAGAAAATTTCATAAACCAAAACCGGTTCCATGTTGCTATTAAAAATACAAATTCAACAAGGTATGAGAGATCCACTAGATTTCAAATGAAGTCTTGTACATTTGGACATTGTTACTAGATCCCTCCCTTTAAACAGTAATGTAATTTCAACAGAAAATGTCTATCCAAACCTAACCAACACACAGTTAAAGTTATATTAATTGTATAGTTCAGGTATTTTGAACATGAAAAATTGAGGTTGCATGTTTTACATTAATGTGTAATTACTTACATTAATTACTAATATATTGTAAGTTACTTGTGATTCAACTCCATGAGAAAATCAGGATCAAGGGTAACAACCGACGGGCACTCTACAAACAAACACTCTATCAAAGCCCTATGTTGGCAGTCTTTTTAACTCCTTCCTCTCCTCTTCCCCCTCCTCCTCCTCTCCTCCCCTCATCCCACTCCTCCTCTTCCTCCTCCTCCCCCTCCTCTAAATCCTCCTCCTCCTCCTTTTCCTACTCCTCTTCCTCCTCCTCTTCCTCCTCCTCCTCCTCCCCCTCCTCCTCCTCCTCCTCCTCCCCCTCCTCCCCCTCTTCCTCTTCCTCCTCCTCTTCCTCCTCCTCCCCCTCCTCCCCCTCCTCCCCCTCCTCCCCCTCCTCCCCCTCCTCCTCCTCTTCCTCCCCCTCCTCCTCCTCTTCCTCCTCCTCCTCCTCTTCCTCCTCCTCCTCCTCCTCCTCCTCCTCCTCCTCCTCCTCTTCCTCCTCTTCCCCCTCCTCCTCCTCCTCCTCCTCCTCCTCCTTCTCCTCCCCTTCCTCCTCCTCCCCCTCCTCCTCCTCTTCCTCCTCTTCCCCCTCCTCCTCCTCCTCTTCCTCCTCCTCCTCCTCCTCCTCCTCCTCCTCCTCCTCCTCCTCTTCCTCCCCCTCCTCCCCCTCTTCCTCCTCCTCCTCCTCTTCTTCCTCCTCCTTCTCCTCCCCTTCTTCCTCCTCCTCCCCCTCCTCCTCCTCTTCCTCCTCTTCCCCCTCCTCCTCCTCTTCCTCCTCCTCCTCCTCCTCCTCCTCCTCCTCCTCCTCCTCCTCCTCCTCCTCCTCCTCGTCATCCTCCTCCTCCTCCTCCTCCTCCCCCTCCTCCCCCTCCTCCTCCTCCTCCTCCACCCCCTCCTCCTCCTCCTCCTCCTCCTCTTCCTCCTCCTCCTCTTCCTTCTCCTTCTCCTTATCTTCCTTCTTTTCCCTCCTCCTCCTCCTCTTCCTGTTCCGTCTTCCCTCCTCCGCAATTAAGTTTCACATCATTGCATTATTTTGCACAAAGTGGCACAACACTAAACTTGCTGTGTCAGAAGCAACCCAAAAAATACTTTTTTTTCACGAGGGCGATTTTGAAAATTTTTAAGGGAGAAAAACGCCCATCGTTTTCACTGCTCAAGGGTCTAATAAATGATTATCATGATGTGATCTATCCGATTATGCCATGTTTGGTACGTTTCTGGCGCTTTCCGATCATGCAAAAAGATGTATAATTTTGTTTTTTGTTTTTTTATTTTCGCCCCGTGCCGTAGCTCACGGGGGCGATTCCAAAGGTATCAGGGGCGAATCGCCCGTCGCCCCCGTGTTGTTTCTTTTTTGGTTGGTTAGAAGTAATCTTGAAGGAAGGGGTGGGTTGAAGTTTATCACCATTGAAACAACATTAGCACATCTATCTGGCTTGAATTATTATACCGGTCTGATGAACCTTCTTTTTTGTTAATATCCTTTTAATTGTAGTAGATTAATTAAAACAAGAGTTCAACGAGCCGGACTTCCTTTGCTCTAAATTCTTCCATAATCATTTCCCGTAATACATTCAAGTTTCCTTAATTTCACGACTGTCAAAATTAAAAGCGGATGTGCGGGACAATTTTAAGACGGTCTCACACCCACAACTGTATAAACTGACATTTTTAACATCTCCTGTTAATTGGAAATGTTTATATGAATTTCAAGTTTGTGTTGTTTATGTTATCATGGTTTTGAAAGTGAGGTTTTTGCGGTTACCATGATTATAAATTGTGTTCTAGCATCACTAGATTGTTGAGTTATGAGTCTAATTCCTACAATTTTTCATTTTTAATTCTTTCTAAGTCCACTCTTTTTCCAGGACCTTCTTCTTTTCTTAATATCTTTTTAATTGTTAGTAGATTAATTAAAACAAGAGTTCACCGAGCCGGACTTCCTTTGCTCTAAATTCTTCCATAATCATTTCCCGTTATAAATTCAAGTTTCCTTAATTTCACGACTGTCAAAATTAAAAGCGTATGTGCGGGACAATTTTAAGACGGTCTCACACCCACAACTGTATAAACTGACATTTTTAATATCTCCTGTTAATTGGAAATGTTTATATGAATGTCAAGTTTGTGTTGTGTATGTTTTGAAAGTGAGGTTTTTGCGGTTACCATGATTATACATGTACAATAATTTGTGTTCTAGCATCACTAGATTGTTGAGTTATGAGTCTAATTCCTAGAATTTTTCATTTTTAATTCTATCTAAGTCCAATATTTTTCCATGACCTTCTTCCTTTCCCACCGCCTCTTCATTTCTCTTTCTTTCTGATTTCCTTTTCTTTCACCCTGTCACCCCGGACCATCATCATCGTCATCATCGTCATCACCATCACCACCAACACTACCCCCGTGTTCACACACAAAAATTTCATCCCTTAATCATGACTAAAGAATCAGCAGCTGACTATAGAATCAGCTGCTGATTAGCTGTACGATGAAATTTGTGTGTCTGAACGCTGACTAACGAAACGACGTATAGCGAATCATGATTAACGAAACGCAGGTTTGATCATCGTTTCGTACAAGGCTGACTATAGAATCACGATCATTTCGTGTGTGAACAACGGCTCGCTCGTTTAATCATGATTAGGTACACGAGACTCGTATAACTGGGTGGGGCTTAACGCCCCGCAGACAGAAAAAAGACAACACACTGCGCAGTAGCAAACTGCGCACTTCGTGCAGCTGGCCAGCCACCTGTTTTGAGATCTTGGTTTTGTGTGTGTGAACGTTAGTGTAGTTTGGTTAATCATGATTCTCTATACGACGTTTCTTTAGTCATGATTAAGGGATGAAAATGTTTGTGTGTGAACACGCTGTTCCACCAGGATAATGAAGATGATGACGATCGTCATCATCCTCTTCATTGCCAGCCCCATCTTCATCATCTTCCACTTACCACCTTACATCTACATCAACTTTGTGCTATAATGTTATTAGACCTTGGGCAAATTATATCAATCTTTCATATCCAAGAGATTAGCAATATTTAAATAAAACTGTTTCCCACTCACAATCATTCCAACTCCTGTTGTGTCACCTTGTCAGTTAGAACTTTCACCAAGTTCATACATGCACATCTCATGCCATCTGTTTCCGACACTGTCCACCCATATCCTATTTAAAAAAAAATAATACTGCGTGACATTTATTATCAGATACGTGCAGACGTAATACTTATTATTTTATTCTCTGCCCCCAAATTGACGTTTTGCACCTGAGTGTGAACTCAAAATAAAATGTCAAATGGAAGAATAATGTGAATTTGAGTCATGTGTACATAGTGTAGAAATATTGCTAGATCTATCTTCTGTCCAATTACCTTATTATGAATTGAAAATGCTACCCATTTATTTATTTATTGTACATGGAATTGATTGTTTATGTTTAGAGAGATGCTTATTTTCTACCAATTTGAAGAAGTCTACCAACTCTGTTAAATGTTACGGGAGTGTTAATATGGCATGTATTTATAAAAGGGATCTAGTATCTTTGTTGACATGTGCAAAAAGTGATGAATGGTGAATAAAACGTGTATTGTTGTGATCTGATATGTCCACTGAGTAATGTGTGAAAATGTCACGTTACACGGATATTATGGCTAAGTGAAAAACAGTGCTCCGATCACTGACAGAGCTACCCTACTGAAATAAAACGAATAAATAAATAAATAAATAAATAAAAGTAATGAGCGAAAACTGAATGCAAAGTGATCATCGATTACCCATTGCACTGACTTTGCAGGCAGAAATCATTTTCCTTGGATAATTGAAAATCTGAACACTTCAATTGTAAATATCTGTTTGAGAAAGAGAAATTCAAAAACCTGAAACTTGTTCAATGCCTCTATCGATAATTACAAATTATACAACAAGGTATGAGATGATCACTAGAGTTCTAGACGTAAAGATTTGTGGATTTGGACCTAAGTTTCTAGATCCCTTTAATTAGTTCCAGTTCTATAGAAGAATAATGTCAGGAACAGACACCTGTTTCCTATTCATTGTTCACACTGATTACAATTCAATATTTTCCTGCTAGTGCTATGTTTTTTTTTCTTCTTTTCTTTCCATTGAGTCCAAGATGAATATTCGGGGTGTGAAATGCGACACGTTTCTCTGTCTCTGTGTCTCTTTTTCTCTTCCCCTCTCTCTGTGTCTCTTTCTCTGTCTCCCGCTCTCTTCTCTCGTCTCTCCGCCTCTCTCTTGCTCTTCACAATGTTTTACTATTTCATTGTTTTCTTTCTGTGCATTTTTTACAGGTATGTTGGAAGTCGAGATTGCAAAAACAATGTATGTGATATACTACACGTAGCTCGGATGTGGTGCTACAGCATGTCATAACAATGATCATGGTGTTAAAAAAATATATACTTTTGGGGGGAAGCCTACATTTCATTATTGACACAAAAAATGCACACGTATGCTGTAATCGACTTTGATGAAAAGTACATTGTTTGAGGTTAACAAAACGTCATTTTTCATTAAAAAAGGGTTTAAAATTTAAGCACACGACTGCAGCTGGGCCAGGGCCGCTATAATACACCAGTTCGGAGATAGCATATGGGATGTTTGACCCCTTGACCATTGAATTCTACAATCATGGGTAGGATATAAAGCCTTTACTCTGTGCAGTCATGTTCAGAGTGGCAGATGGTTGTCATGGGATATCCTTTGTTACTTTCATGAGAACAATTGATCAACCATCGCATCAAGGAATTTCCAATCGATGTACTCAAGAATAACAAGTAAAGAACCTTATCCAGTCCTTTCAATTCGATGAATGCCAAATTCGTACGATTGACCTTTGTATTGCACATGCGCAAAACGTAACTCCGAACTGGCTTATTAGAGAAATGTGGATCTTACTTGCCCGACTTTTGAGTGTTGCATTAAAGCATTATTAAGTTGATGTTAAAATACATGTATGCATGTACTGCACATTTCATATACAGTATGTTATCTCTGTTATGGATTCCTTTGAGCAAAAACATACTTCATAATCATAATTATATTGTTCTAGCACAATTTTTCTGTGACGTTGTTGAAAGAAATTGATGAGGTTTCCAGAAGATTGATGCGAGCTGATAAATCAGAGATGAAAGTCTGATGGAAAAACGCGTTAACTTGTCAACTCGATTAGTCTAGGTACTTAACCACTGCTGGAAAAGGATTTGTAATTATGCGTTTTTCATACTTACAATGTACATGTATAGTGTAAGTTCTTAAAGGGATCTGGTAACTTCGTCTGAAGGGACCTAACTCATATTAAGCAACACATCACTCAGTGGACATAACAGAACACAAAATACAATTATCAGTTTTTGCACATGTCAACAAAGTTACTAGATCCCTTTAAATATGCACTTTCACACTTATATATTGTACTGCAAGTTCTTAAAGGGACTTAGTAACATTGTCCAAATCCTCAAAATAAAATTTTAACTCTAGCGGTTCCAATATACCTTGTTGTATTCGTATTAACAATAAAATCATGGGACAGGTTTCGGTACTATTTAAATTTCAACTTTTGTTGAATATATATTGAGATATTCATGATCTAATTTGATTTGAAAAAAAGAAAAATTTGGGATTGTATCAATTTTGTTTTTAAAAACACATTACAATGAGTCGGAAAATAATAATAATAGACATTTGTATAGCCCATATCGCAAAATGCCTGTAAGTGCTTAAAAATATTAACACTAAACAATTTGCATGGTTGATCATTACGTGGCCAAATGACATTTGATTATTTTGAAATGTACTTACACTCAGTAGACATATATTCAGTCAACACTTAGCAGGGATGCCAACCGTTCCGTTTTTGCTGTATTTGTTACGTTTTTTTCACGCAAAATACGGTAGTACGTTTTCCCCTAATAAAATACGTTTTCTTGGAAAAAAAAAGAAAAAAAAAAAAGATTTTATTTTTTTATTTTTTTAAATTTATTATTATTATTATTATTATTTCATTTTTTTTTTTTCTCTTTATAGAAACGATCGGAAATCGGCAACAAAATTTACGTTGAACTCTGATAAACTATTACTCCAGATACATATTTTAAATATATCACAAATAAACCGAACAAACTCATACAAACGCTGGTGTGATCGACCGAACCAACTTTTATATTAACGCGCGCGTAAAGAGTATTTTTGCTGCGCGAATTGGCTTCGCTAAAAAATATGTTTTTTTGCCTCTAAAGGTTGGCAGCTCTGAAAGTACTTTTTTTTTGGTTCAAAATACTGTTTTTTACCTCTCAGAATACTTGTTTTGGTTTGTGAAGGTTGGCATCTCTGACTTAGTTAAATACATTGTATCAACCATTTGCCAGGTTGTTGCATGTCACAACATAGCTACTAGATCCCTTTAACAAAGTATCTCGTTTGGAACCTTAAAAGCAATCAAGGTTGGTGCAAGTCACATCTTTACATACATCGTATGTCCTTGACTGGAGAGAACCCCATTAAAATGTGAATAAAATGATATAAAGGAAATAAAACAAGTATTGGTTATGACATTTCTCTATAGATAGATCAGACATTCTTCTGATTCTAACTTGTGAAAATAATTCAATTGTAAATTGTATATGATTTATGTTTTACTTGTAAAGTGGTAAAATCTTGCAGACATAACATAGATACAATTATATACAGTCAACCCTGCTCTAGTGACCCACCTGTATATAACAACCACCTTTCTATAAAGACCACTATTCGTAACTCACTTGAAAGCATTTTGCATGTAAATGAACATGTCTACAGAGACCCCCTGCTTATAAAGACCACGTTTTCTGTCTCCATTGGGTGGTCTTTATAGACAGGTTTGAGTGTACAGTCAAACTGTCTTAGCGGCCACCTGTCTATAGCAGCCAATATGCCTAGATATAGTGGCCAGAAAAAGTAATCCCTGCAGAGAAAAACAATATTATAGAACCTGTCTGTAGTGGTCACCTGTCTACCACCTGTCTACAGTGACCACTATTCTTGACTCCATTTGGTGGTTTTTATAGACAGGTTTGACTGTATTTTAAGATGGTTCATGATGACCAATAACCTGCTGATACAAAGTTCAGATCTATACAAAGTATTTCTTTACAAAATGAAAGAATTATGATGCATTGATAATTCATGGTTATGTGAAGTGGCAAATTGAAATATATTATATTTGTCTTTATTCACAATGATATTATTTATAAGTTTCTTTTTTTATTTTTTTTTTTTATTAAGGTGTTACTGACACTCCTTTTCTTTCTGACCCATGAGCCAGGAGACTAGTTTTAGTTTCAGTATGTTGATTATAAAGATATTTACGTTGGATCTGTTAAATTAAGAATTGTTTTGTTTGGTCAATGACTCAATGTCTTGTAAAACCAATTAGCATTCTCAGCGTCAAGATAATTACCAGAAAACAAATATATACATTTTGATAAAGTTTCTTCCGGTTAACAGAGTATTATCTGTTTTATGCCATGGATATGTCTGCACTAAGGAAACCTTCCTACCCCAAATAAATATAGTAACACACTGCATTTACAGTATTTGAGCATTGCAGGGGTAGTTCAGTTTTGGTATAGATGGCACTTTTTGTGAGGTAAGGAAAAACTGAATGTCAAATTTTAAAGAGCATACAATTTTGAAAGAGCATACAATTTTAATGACAGAATAAACGATCAAAATCAGTTCAGAAACAGCTGAAATATCAATAAATTTATATATCCCATCTGAATAAACCTGACATCCCAGATTTATGCAATGATTACAAAAGAAGGGACAAAATGCTTACACTTTTCAAAAATCTACAAAAGAGGTTAGAAATAGTTGTTGATTATCTCTCTATTCGATCATTATTTGAACAAAACATCACATGCACAATTTGTTTATAAAAATGTTTTGAAACCAATGCATATTTTGGAGAGCGTCCTCTTGTGTTTTCATGGCTCTTTTTAAAATGATAACAGGCTTTTTACTTAGTCGTTTGTAATTTTCTATACCTTTCGAGCATGGTGGAGTTATAACTATCATTTTGTACAGGGTCCACCAGGTTCCTGTATGCAGTGGGTTAAACCTGATTTATGAGGATGTTGTTTTGTGTTTTATACACGTATCTAACTCTTGAATTGATATTAACAGAAAAGTGGGCGAGTTTGTGAAAGTGAAACAGAAATTAGTGGAAAAGTGTGCTATTATTGGTATACATACATGGCTTGGTTTGTTTTCATGTTACTATGCAAAACAGAAAGGTTATTGCTCTGCGTACATGTATATCACTGATATCACTTTCACACAGACTTGAATAGTTGCATTACCGATGAAATATCAATGTATAGAATTAGGAAGAATTTGGATACATTTAAAAATAAAAAGGAGTGATATATAAGAAAAAAACCTAAATTTTCTGGACTGGCCGAATTTCAAAAAGAGTCCCCCAAAGCAAAAAGTGCCCTTTTTACTTTGGATGCCAACAAGCGTATATTGATATATTGGGGGGGGGGGGGGGGGGGGGTGACCACACTTTATGTATTTTTTTATTTAAAAAGAAGAACATTCTAAATTATTGTCTTTGTTTTCGTCAAATTATTGGGGGTGGGGCACATTGCCTCCCTTGGCCCAGTGTCTTATGGGGCATACCCATAAGCTTCTCCTAGTGCACAGTTACCCCCTCCCCCACCCCTTCCCCCTCCCCCCTCCCCCGGCTCCTTTATGATAAACAGTTGTCTGATACCCGGCCCACCTTTCGCCAAGATATTTGTCAATCGTCGATGGTGCCTGTTTCAAATGAAACCGCTACAACTACTTGCGACAACGACGCAAGGTTTATTTCGAGCGCATCTGGATGCACATTGCGCGGATGCCGCTGTGGCATTTGACGAAACAATAATAAGGGTGGGTGGTTACGCACGCTGCATACCATCTGCATGTGTATGAGATATAGGCTTTCTATCATAGACAGTAGATAGTACATGTACGTTTAAATTAACCCTGTTGTTGCCAATTTAAGGAATATTACTATTCATGATTTGGAATTTGGATTTGTAGCACAGATTGCCTGTCCATCTCTTTGGTAAAATAATATTCGAACGGGGTCAAATTGTTGCCAATTTAAGGACAAGTTCAATTGTGGACTACCGTTACGTAACATGCAAGGAATGAGGTCTAATTGATGTCAATTTGAGAACATTTTAGTTGGACATTCCTGTATCATGGACATCATTTCCATCTCGTCTGCAGCATTTGGACTAATTGTTGCCAATTTGAGAGATTTTTTAGGAAGTCATACACAACTTTAAAAAGGTAAACCCTAATTGTTGCCAATTTGGGGGGATATTTGAATGTGTGGCGTCTGGACTCGATCGGCTCCAATACGAAGGCATTTGATACAGGACTTCCAAGATTGGGACCTAATTGTTGCCAATTTGAGGAATACTTTGTAAGTGAATAATGCCACTGGTCCTGTTGTTTCCACAAAGCTGTTGCTAATTCATTGCCAATTTGAGGAGTACAGTATTTTGTGAGTGAATCATGATGCTCCTCGCCTCTCTACCATTGCTACTACAATGGATGATGACTGCCCTGCTCACCTGTTTCCTTCAAGTGGTGGGTTCAGATTTCAGATGCATGGAAAATTCATTCTATATCTATCTATCTGTCTGTCTGTCTGTCTGTCTGTCTGTCTGTCTGTCTGTCTGTCTGTATATCTATCTATCTATCTATCTATCTATCTATCTATCTATCTATCTATCTATCTATCTATCTATCTGTCTGTCTGTCTGTCTGTCTGTCTGTCTGTCTGTCTGTCTGTCTGTCTGTCTGTCTGTCTGTCTGTCTGTCTGTCTGTCGGTCTATCTATCAGACGTTAGACAAAGCCCTCCTCATGACATTTCCATTCTCTTCTGTCTCTAGCTATCCTGGGCCACGCGGCCATTCCCATGTATGATGTTAGTTCATCTCTCCACCTTTCCCTAAATGCCTTCCTCTTCTTCTCTTTCCCTTCCTTGGTTGCCATTCTGCTAAGCGATATGTCCATCTATTGTTTAAAAGTCATTTATTTCTAAACATTCATGCCATATGAAGGTCACTTTGATGAAATACATATAATTCCATGTTAATGACACAGGGTATATATAATATATGTTTAACAAGCTAACTTGAAGATTAATACCTTCAATTTAATGTGAATTATTACAAAATCAATAGTCATAAAAGGGTTATGTTGGTGAAATGATCTCTGGTATTTCATAATTCATAACTTCCACTCCTATGACTATATAGTATATTTAATGTTTACCTAACCTACACCAGTTTATATGCATGGTTACACCCTCATATTTTGCATACATAAGTAAAACTATTTTGCATGGTAAATTATGTGGTAACTTCGTGCATGGTGTACACCCATTTCGTCTAGGAGCAAAATTTAAAGAAGTTCACAGGCTTAGGCTTAGGATTAGTAATTAGAGTTTGGGATTAAGGTTTGAGTTGAGGTTAGGGTTAGGGAAGGCAAGCCTCCACACTTATTTACGTACCTTTTTCTCTACTGGCCCATTCGAGCAAGTGAAATCATAAATGTTCACATTTTACTTGATAGAGAGAAAATTCACTAGCCCGATTACTTCTAGATGGGATTAAAAATAATGAATTTCATTCTACTCAGATTGCAGATCTATGCAGAAATATCAGTTGCCCTATCGGCCCTATCGGGCAACTCAAATATACCATTTACAAAATTGTAATTGCCCGACATTAATTAGTGTCGAGCCCTGGGGTAGGGATTAGGATAAGGATAAGGATTATGATTAGGATTAGGATTAGGATTATGATTAGGATTAGGATTAGGGTTGAGAAAATTGATATACAGTAACCTAGGCATTATGTCATAGACCACACGAGACAGAGAAAAATTGGTTGTAGGCCAATCAAACATAAACCAACAGTGTACAGGTATCCTATCATAGCCAGTCAGGGCTCGACACTATATAGCACTTGCCCTGTTGCCCGGGGCAAGTAAAAATTGATGTTGGGCAAGTCAAATTTCATAAATGGTTTAGTTTGGTCGCCCGACTGGGCAACTCAGTTTTTGCTTGACTAGGAGAGAATAATGTCATTCTAATGTGTTAATCTCATCTAGAAGTAATGGGGCAAGTCAATTTTCTGTTCGGGCAAGTCAAAGTTGAAAAATTATGATTCTGCTTGCCTGAACGGGCAAGTAGAAACAAATGTTAGTTGGAGGCTTGCGTACTATAGTGTTGCCACTGGTTCATGTAAATATTGGTTTAAGTTCTCTGCAATCTGCACCCATTTGGTCTAAAAACAGTATAATTATTGTCTCAATTGGTCTATACTCCGTGACGTGCAAAGCTTCCCATTTTTCCAAACTCCACACTTGAAGCGATCCTACTGAAAACCTAATCTTAATCCCAACCTGTACACCTACTCCTATGCTCTAATCCTTATCCTAATCCAAAGCTTTCAATCTCTGGATGTTGCTGGTAGGCGAAATAAGAGTAGACTAAACGGGTGTAGGTGAGGCGACATGTTACCTACATTGTAAATATCGTGGTGCCACCGTTGTTTTTCTTCAGAGTTCATGTACGCAAATTATTGCGTGGTCAAGTTTGTTTAACGGCTTGTGTAAATTTGCCTTTCAGGAAAAAATGCTCCTTTTCATTCCAATTAGTTATTAAATCATAATTTTTTTCTAGATGGATGTACATGTACCAGGATGCTACATTGGATATTTGATCAAATTTATTTTCCCCCCATTCCTGTATTATTCTTTTCTTGGTTGTAGATAAAAAGACTCATTAAATTTCCCTGACCCCAAATCAGAATTTGGGTCGCTCCTGGACAAATAAAAACAAAAGAAACAAAGAAAGTATGTTATAAACTTGTGCCCTATTTGGCAAACTTGTTCAATTTGGCATGAATTAAATGTTCGTGGCCCAAAGCTAGTTTGTAATGGCCCAAGGCGAGCGGGCCAGTACTTATTTTGAGCCCTACAGTATCACCGACCCCGTGTTCACACACAAAAATTTCATCGTATAGTCGAGAGCGGACTAGCTATACCGTTCTCGACTAGCTATACGATGAAATTGTGTGTATGAACGCTCACTAACGATACGTCGTATAAAGAATCATTGTATATAGCGAAACGGGGGTTTGAGCATCGTTTCGAACTAGAGCTGACTAAAGAATCACGCTCGTTTTGTGTGTGAACGCTCGGCGACTCCAAGGTTATACGACAATGGTATAACTGGGCGGGGCTTAACATGACCGCGTGTTACTTCACTCGGATTTGCGCTCGCTCACAGAAGACAGCAGAAAGAAAAAAGACACCACACTGCGCAGTAGCAAACTGCGCACCTATACGATGTTTCATTGTAGCTGTTTCGGGATCTTGTTTCTGTGTGTGTGAACGCTCGATGTTTCTTTATACGATGATTCTCTATACGACGTTTCCTTAATCATGATTCTTTATACGACGTTTCGGGATAAAAATTTGTTGTGTGTGAACACGCTGCGAAAGTTTACAGCAACTTCTTGGACAATTTTCACCAACGACCCAACCAATTTTGTTTGACACTTTACATAAAAACAAACATTATGACACAACACAGTAAACATTATAGATCACACAAATGTAAACAAGATTGTTCTCGGTTTATCACATGAATATTATGCCATTCCTAAAAAAATGTATCAGTACAAAAGGCGTGGCCCAAAAGGCAGTTGTGTATTAACCACAGAAGCTCCCAATACTGTATTTACTACTTTTATGCTATTGACAACACTAATGAAAGGTTAGCCTTTAGTAGAAAATTTGACATTTTTGCGAGAAATTCCTTCTATTGAGTATTGAAGGATAAATCATTTACAATTGTACTTGTGTGCCATTTTCATTTGCAGTACCAAGAATTGAAATATCTGTTCAGTTATTTTACACACTAACTTTATTGTTAGCGGGTGGATCAGGCCAGTAAGTTAAAGGGAAAGTTGAGTTTTGGTAGAGAGGGCGCTAGACTACCTAATTGGTTTGTGAGGTAATGAAAAACTGAGTGTAAAATTTGAAAGAGCATAATATTTAAACAATAAAATCATCTTTGTTTGATCAAAATCGGTTCAGAAACGGCTGAAATATCCATAAATATAACAATTTGTAATAAACCCGGGGCCCGGGTTTATTAGAGAATTTTGAACCAGCCGTTAAAAATTCAAAAAAATGCTTCCTCTTTTCAAAAAGTTACAAAATAGGTATTTAAATAGTTGTTGGTTATTTCTCTATCTAATCACTATTTCAACAAAGCATCACATGCACAATATTTTATTCAAAATGGTTGAAACCGATGAGTGTTTAGAGAGCGCCCTCTTACGTTTTAACGGCTCTTTTTGAATGATAACATGATCTTTACTACGTCATTTGTAATTTTGTGTTCCTTTCTAGTTATAACTATTAGTTTGTAATGTAATGATGCAGGTTTTGGTTACTAAAATTCAGTTTCACTAAAACTGTACTCTCCTTACCAGAACTCAACTATCCCTTTAACTTTCATGGCCCCCCAAAACACAAAAAACATTGACTTACCCCCAAATTACAATTCATAATTTGTGAATTGTCTTCTTACTGAATTGGTTATCCAATTATGGATCATGCTGAAATTGAAAGAATACACGATGTTCTCATTCAGAACTATTTATTATCTGTTTGATTTTGATTTTATTCATTTTATTTTCAACAAGTTTTAAAAATCTATTGACAGAATTGAACCACCAAATCATAACTTGGTAAATTGTTGTGGCCCTGGGCCACTGGACCAGTTTTACTTGCCAAATGGGCAGCCCTTTTACTTGTTAATGTTTAGGCCACCATATTCCAGTTTATGGGGCACTCAAATTTGAGAAATTTTATTTTTACTTACCTGACAAAGTAGCATGAAAAAAGTAAATTTTTTTATCACGAATTGCTTCCAGTTATAAAGAAATTTATATTTTTACTTATCTAACAAAGAAGCATAAAAAAGTTAATTTTTATCACTAATTGCTTCCAATTATAAAGGGTTCTTTTGAGCTCTTTTTTTTTTGGTCAAGGAGTTTTCTTTCTACTCATCGCAGATAAGAAAGATGTGGGACAATTTATTAGCAATTTTTCTGGGAATTAGAATAATGAGAAGTTCTTCCTTTTCTATACTGAAGATTAGTTCAAGTCAATATTGTAAATCCACTGAAGCTCATAGAACTATCTGCACAAAATGAATAATGTCTCAGACATTGGGATATTTGTTCCATGTAATTCTGTGAAAGAACACACAAAAACATCTTTTCATGGCTTTTCCAAATCGGAACGTACCGAAAAGAAAACCTTGCATGCATGCCTTTTTATGTGCGAGTAAATATGCATAATGGTATGAACCTTGCCCAAATTTATCCTTTTTTTAGAATCGAGTCACTCTCGCGTTCAGATTTTTCCGCGCAAATATTATCTATATTTTTTCAAGGTTTTATCAAACGAAAGGGAACAAATAAGTGTCTAGGGTCTTGTTCATTGTGAAAACTTAATAGAACTGCAGTAAAAGACTGCGTCACGCCTGTTCGGGTCTGTTGTTCGAGCTGTGCGCTACCCCGTGTTTAGTTTTTCTGTAAATAATTTGGGAGAAGCTTTTGGGGATCGCTCGAGTTTGACGGATTATTTGCCAGCTTCTGCACAAAAGTCATCCATTTTGGGTCCATTTATAGGTAAAAGGTATGTGATTTATTTTATTGTATTGTGTTTGTATAAAAATTTTTCGTGGGTGTAAATTATTGTTTGACTGAGATTGTGGCGTGTACATAAAAAACGCTTATAATACACATTGACATACTGGTGGGTGAGGTCGTGTAGTGTGCAGTCAATGTTGAATGCATCAGTGTAAAAAAATCATACTTGTGACATGAACAATTTTGCTTGTGAAATTTTATTGGAATATAAATGTAGTACACAAAGTGTGTAACTGTGTGGAGTTATTAACGTATTGATAGTCGATTTTGAATTCGACTGCTCATTTTCAAGTCTGACAAAAAATCGGAGTAACTTTAACAAGAACGGATGAAGCCCAGATATCTATGTGGATCCTAGACTAGACTTGGACTAGCTGCACTAGTGCCTCCCTTAGTACAAGGTTTTCTTAGTCTAAGTTGGCATCATGAAGATTTGTCTTGCATTCTGGAACTTTTCATTTGTGAATTTGTCTTGACTACGCTGCTGTTGGAAGGTTGACCAAAAACTTTAATTGACTTGGACCAACTACATATAGTAACTTATTACAAGGGTTTTAGTCAAAGCCTAGCTCTCAAAGATTCTTGTGCATTTTGGAACAGTCTTTGATAGTGACTCTTCTTGACTCCACTGATATTGAAAGCTAAGGGAACCCTCACTTTCAAGTGTTAAAGTGTAACTGTAGCTTTTGAAGTGTTGTTGTTCATATTGGAACTTTCTTTATTACTAACTCTTCTGGACCACACTACTAGTGAGAGCAAAGAAACCCCCTTTTTACAAGGTTTTATGCTAAACTCTGGTCCATAGGGTTTGATGTCAGACATTAATTGACACATTTTGGAACTGGACTTGCATCTGGACTTGGATAGTACTGGTATGATTAAGTGTTCATTTAGTACACCCAGGGAATTCACATACCTAATAGTTTGAGCTTTCTTAGGACGTCAATTTCACAGGAGGGACACTTCGCAAAGTCTAGTCCTTTGATGTTCCTGCTACCCATTGGTGCAGTTGGGAACTTCATTGGGACTCGGATCTTGCGGGAGTGATGCTTTCTGAAGGCTGAAGTTCTAGGTCTTGGTTTGCGGAGAACTCTTGTTTCTGATCTTAGCCGTTCATTTCCATCAGCCAATATTGTGGGTAGTAACTCTATGACTGTCGCTCCACATGGACCCAATCACCCAAAAGGCTAGAGGCTCTTTTATAAGAAATCTCAAGATTCCATGACTAGTTTTGAACCTGCAACTGATCTTAACCTTTTTATGTCCACCATCCAATGTTGTGGATAATAACTCTATGACTGTGGCACCACTTGGAACCCAGAGGCTTAATATAAGGAGACTCATCAACATTCAAGAAAAGCTTAGAAGAACCTGCTTCCAATCTTAACCTGTTCTTTCCTATCCACCCATGACTATCGCACCACTTGGACTTGGAACCGAAAGACTTAATAAGGAGACTCATCCAAGAAAGCTGAGAAGCGCCTGCGTCCAATATTAACATTTTCATATCTATCCACCCATACTGGTGGGTAATAACTGTACGATTGTGACACCACTCGGAACCGAAAGCCTTAATGAGGATATTCGTCCAGGAAAGCTGAGGAGCTTGGCATTCTTTGGATCATTGGTTTCCTATTGACCATGTTATGCCCTGAACGGCTTATTACGTCCAAATTATAAATGCCCAGTTGTCTTAGCATTTCCTATACTACAAAGTGCTGTAAATGTAGTGTAGTATACATACACAACCAGCATCATTTTCCACGTCAAATGAAGTGAAAACGTCTTCATTTTTGCAGTAAGAAATATATGCGATAGCGGGAATACGTTTTTTTCTACTCTGAGTGGCATGGCATCTTTAGATATAACATTGACTGGATAGAGTAATTGGAATTTGAATTTCTTCTTCTAAAATGAGACCTTTAAAAACAGAATTGGTTAATAATTCTATTTTTCATTTCTAAGCCATTTAGTTATATTGGTCATCTGTACCGGTCATTACCTCTGTGAACTCTAAGTGAAACTTACCCAACATTGACCTGAGAACATTATATTGGAATTGGAATTTCATTTGCTCATGACCCTTTCGCACAAACAGACTTGATGATCGAGAATCAAATCTAGGTGTTTCGGGATTGAACTTCCTGTTGGCATGTAATAAGTTTTTACCGACATTTTTGTCAACAGATCCTGTCTGTTCCGTCCTTGACCAATCTCAAAACTTAACATTGCCTGAACGTCTTAAGAGTTTGGTGCATCATTTACTTTTGGCTCATTATATCTGGAGAAATCCTACTATTTGTTGCGTGCACGACAAGAGTTGACTGGATGAATTTGTGAAATCAGCGAAAAGCGATAATTCTTGGATGTCTTATAACCGGGAGTTACCATGGATAGTCCGACTCAACTGATTTCTTCTATCGGCGGAGTAAGTTGTGTTCACAAGTTTGAATCTAGTACCATTTCAATGCCTCGTAATGCCATTAGTGATATAGTGCATACATTAGGTCAAGGGTCCGTTGCAAAAAGAGATCTATGCAATCTATAGTAAAGTTGCAATTAATTCAGATCATGTGACTAAATGCGCAAATCTGATTGGCTGAAATGCGCATATTTTCTGACTTGCAATTCATTGTAACTTTCAATCAATTGCATCTCTTTCTGCAAAGGGGCCAAGGTGTTTTTTTTAAATTTTTTTTTTTTGGATAGTACTGCAATTGGTTAATGGAACATTATTGATTTTTCATTTTTATATCACATTGGTAAGTAAAATCATATACAGGGTGGCCCACAAATAACGGAACGGGGTACTTGCCATACTAAAGACTCATGTTGCCCGCCATACTGCATCGAGTAACGATCAACCGTGCGCCATTGTGAGTGTGCGTTCAGCTGTGTATAGAGAAGAAAGAGTACTAACAATGGCGCACGCATTGAACGTTACTAGTTGCTATGACGGGCATCATGTGTCTTCATTATAGCAAGCACCCCGTTCCGTTATTTCTGGGCCACCCTGTATATGCAGCAAATTGTCATGAACACTTTTTGGAATGTGTCATGTAAAAGTAAAATGAAAAATTTGTTGAATGAGAAACAAACGGTAGATACTTCTTCCTTTTTGACCTGTCACCGCCAGGTAACTTGCCGATTGGTCTACAGCCATTTGGTCTACTCCCATTTGGTCTACTAGAAAATTATGAATTTGGGGGCTTATGATTATAATTATGGATTATGATTAGGGTTAGGGGTGTGGATTAGGGTTTGGGTTAGGGCTCATGTTTGGACTTAGGGAAATTGAAGTTAAAGGCATCAGGTTGTATAGACCAAATGAGTTGTAGACCAACTGAATGTATAGACCAAGCGAACATCAACCAAGCGCTTTTCCTGAGAGCGTTCAAGGTGTGTTGGAATGGTAAGCTAAATTACATTCAATTTCACAATCATATTTATTCTTCCCTGTGAAAAATATGTTTGGTAACTTTGAGATTCATTTGTTCCTTTTAGAAAGAAATTTTCTTCCAGGTACCTATTGAGATCTGCCTGTCCTGATCCAGTTGAGCGATCTTTAAAACCTTTGCAATGCCAATGGCACATTGTTGATCCTCACCAGACTATTCTTGGGGACCATGCAGTCCTGAATGGGATAAAGTTATAAATGGGATAAAAAAATGAATGGGATAAAGTAATAAATGGAATTCACACAGAAGAAAATATAAAATGCATTTTTTGGGGGCTACTTTTCAAGCTTGCATGCATGAAAACAGCCATCTAAAGTTTGATTTGCATTGAGCTCTAGATGCAAATTTTCCAGGGCTCCAGCGGTATACATTCACTGCTCAAGGGTCTAATAAATGATTATCATGATGTGATCGATCCGTTTCTGGCGCTTTCCGATGTTTTTTTTTTTTCGCCCCCGTGCCGTGGCCCACGGGGGGCGATTCCAAAGGCATCGGGGGCGAATCGCCCTTTGCCCCCGTGTATTTTGTTTCTTACTCCCCTGAGGGTGTTTTATAGAAATTATAGATTTGAAAAAGTTCATTCTAAATATGAGTTATATTGAGGTTGAGTAAAACAACACATGGGGGAGGAGGCTGGGCTAAGAGCAATTTAGCCCATTAAATCCTTAAAAGAGCCCTCCAAAATCATAAAAGAGCCCCCATAAGTTTTGTTTGAGTTCAGTGCAGGTTTTAGAGTGGTATTTTCATGATGGCGAGCCCCCATATATATGGTTTGAGACTTTGAGTTCACTCAAAATGAATTTTAGAGTGCTATTTTCACGAAGGTGAGCTTGAAACGTAGTCCCCTGGAATATGTTTATTTTGTCCCTGCCTAGCCTAGGGGTGTTTTGGAATGATAGAAATACTTGATTTTCATTCTAAATATGTATTTGTATAGATAGTAAATACTGAAAACTTGCTATAGAATCTACTCTAGGTGTCTGGGAGCCGCCATTGTGTGCTAAAGAATTGATTTCTACATTTAATATCAAAGAATTATGATTGAAGTGTTCAGATTTGAAAGTCTCTAATGGAAGACTTTCAACTGTGTACAAACTGTGTGCAATGAGTTAGCAAACATCACTTTGCATTTTTTCCTCATTACTTGGTCATAAGACATTCATTTAATATTTCCATTTTTTTAGCACTACACTGAGTGGACATATCAGATCACATAAATACATTTTATCAATCCTCCACCAGGTTTTGCACAAGTGCCAGGTTTTGCACAAGTTTGTCAATATCAAATTTACTACATCTCTTTAAAGTACTAGTGTTTCACTCTTAAACCATTCAGGACTGATTGATTTTGCTACAACGTGTATTCTCCATAGACCCAAGCCCGAATATTTTCGGGACCAGTCCTGAACGGGTTAATTTTGGTCACTTAAAAAGACAAGTGTTCCTTGTTACACAATAGAGCTACACAACTAGTCCAGTTCCCACATGAAGCACTGAAGGCTTACCTTCCTGCTAAGAGAAGCCGTTCCAGGATCTTATGCAACATTCTAGGGTGAAGAACCTGGTCTTTGTTATCCTTGATGAGAGAACATAGAGAACAGAAGACTATCACACACATTAGGAAGCAATGAATGAACAAGAAATATTTTCGGGGGCTACTTTGAAGTACTTTCCAACCATTTAACTATCTATCTGTATATATCTATTTCTATCTATCTATCTATCTATCTATCTATCTATCTATCTGTCTGTCTGTCTGTCTATCTATCTATCTATCTATCTATCTATTTATCTATCTATCTATCTATCTATCTATTTATCTATCTATCTTTATAATATTATCTATCTATCTATTATATCTATCTATCTATCTATCTATCTATCTATCTATCTATCTATCTATCTATCTATCTATCTATCTATCTATCTATCTATATATCTATCTATCTATATATCTTTATCTATCTATCTATCTATCTATCTATCTATCTATCTATCTATCTATCTATCTATCTATCTATCTATCTATCTATCTATCTATCTATCTATCTATCTATCTATCTATCTATCTATCTATCTATCTATCTATCTATCTATCTATCTATCTATGAGCTCTTTTGCTAATCACACTATTACAAAAAAGGTCAGACAATAATTGTAACAGTTCAACACTGGTTCCAGTACTTTCAGGAAAGGGGAAATAGGAACATTATCATTTTAATTTTGATTTCTTCCCTAGCAACCACTTTTATTAACCATTATAAGTATTAATTTCTATCTTTAAACGGTCCATTATAAGTATTAATTTCTATCTTTAAACGGTTATCAAAACACAATTGAAATGGACGGGAGCCAAGTCACTAACATGTATTCCGTTTTAGAGATCCGGCAAGAAACAATTAATGTGGTCATTCTTTGTCATTTATTATCCTGGTTTCCTGTAGTACCAGGTCCCTAACAGGTCTAAAGGATGTCTGTATTTCTCATTAGAATCTTGTCGCTTTTTTCCAACTGAAATGTAAGTCTTCATGGAAGTCAAGTTTTGGCTAAATTGAGTTCTGCATACAATCTTGTAGGTCAGGCCCTCCTCTAGATGTGATACACATGTTCAGTTAATAATTATTAAAAAATATTGGGAACATTTGATCAAGAATAAAAACGAGGCTCCCATACTATTAACATGATGTTCTCTGAAGTACAAAAAGTGACCCTTCTCTTTCTCAACGGGAGATTTCATTTTGTGTACAATGATCTCAATTCACCTATGGTTGGTATAAGGTCAACATTGTCTTGATATTATTGTCTTGATGCCCGATTTGAGGTGGACCGAGTTGGTCTCAGATTTGGCATCCTGGCCTAGTCTTGACACCTGATAACTCCACGTATGTATAGATCTTCAATTACATAGTTTGGTCTTGGTCTTGGTCTTGGTTTTTGTCTTGGTCTTGGTCTTGTTGACACTTTTTTTTGTAACACATTCCCTTCAAGATACTAATATGGGGTTAATTTCACAACAAAGGTGGAATGGAAGTTAAAGTTTTTTTATTTTTTATTGAAGGTGGTGATATGAAATAAATCCATGCCTTACCATCACCTTTTTGGTAGCGTAAAATGCATCAATCAGTTGGAGCTTTTTTTAATGAAAAGAGCTTGTTACGCGTTATGACCTCAGAATTACATTCAGTTCATTTATTTAGCTTACAGGATATGTAAATAGAGTACAACCACATCGTTAAGTCCCTGATATAATAAACCCACTTCCAACAATGTTTTATTTTTGTCTAGTCTTTTCCCCTCTAATAATATAACAAGGTAATCTTCACAGTCCCAACTCAGAATTATTTCATTTTCTACCCTGAGATAACATGACAGCAAGGGCCCTGTTGCAGAAAGAGTTACA
Source organism: Echinarachnius parma (assembly GCA_037951105.1). Classification (NCBI taxonomy): domain Eukaryota; kingdom Metazoa; phylum Echinodermata; class Echinoidea; order Clypeasteroida; family Echinarachniidae; genus Echinarachnius; species Echinarachnius parma. The sequence continues at coordinate 36,847 of JBAMJV010005987.1, forward strand.
AATTTTACAAGTCAGATCATGTGACTGAATGCGCAAATCTGATTGGTTCACATGAGCATATTTTCTGACTTGCAATTACTTGCAACTTTAGAGCGACTTTTTCTGCAACGGGGGCAATGCAGGAATTTGTTTTTCATTTTACATTTTAAAATTTTCATTTTTGGGGACTACTTTTTCAATCTGATGGATATATCACAAAATATTTTACAGTATACCCTATGGTAATTTCAGGGGCTACCTACTGATTTAAGGCGGCTATTTTGATGATAAGGGGGCAAAATCGCCCTCGGCCCCCGTATATTTCCTACCCTGCAACAGGGTCAACAAACATAATCTTCAATGTCCCAACTCTCTTATATTCTTTTATATCTCCCCCCTGATATAACAAGATACCTGATTAAACAAGATGATTATCATGGTTCTAACTTAGACATTCTAAATATTATTTTTACCTTGATAAAACAAGGTAATAATCACGGTCGCAAACTCTTCCTTATAATTAGGTCCCAAATAATGTACATACATACCAACCATCTGTTTGTTGTAACAATACAAACAAGATGCGGACTTGGGGTGACCTACTTTTTATCTTGATTATTCCCACAAAATTTCTTAATTTCATTCATATTTTTTTTGTTACTGATTTTCTGCCCTGCCCTCCATTTTTGGTGGGAAAGCTGTCTAAAGTAGACTATGACCACTGGTACTCAAGCGGATAAGTGACCTATCAGGTGTGTGCCATGATAGTAGCCTTGGGCTCCACACTTTCTCTGGTAAAAAAAATAAATTTATATTCCAATTAATGAACACCTCAAATGTTGTCCTTAAAGGCATATATGCGTGGGTTATTAGACGCGTGGATCCATCTTGCGCACTTTTACGCACGGTACGTAATCCTCATTGGCTCAGTTATAAGTAGCGATCGCAAACTGTCCCATTTCTGAATACCCGAGTCAAAAATGCATTAAAAATAGTCGCGTTCGGAATGTTTGTACTAGTCGAATGGAGATCCATCAGAGATGTTTACGAGCGGAAATATCACGTAACACGCTTAACCGCAACCGACTTCAAAGTGCCGCCGTTTGATGGCTAGGTGACAGCGTGAGAAATTTGTTTGCTGCATGCAATTTCATAAGAAGGCCTTTGTTCAGATATTTCGAAGCACCTCTCTTCGATCGATCCAACATATATCTTGAGTTTACCTCGAGAGATTACGGTGGAGTCGAGTTGGAATTTGCTGACTACCCTTTATAACCCACGCATATATGCCTTTAAAATGTACAGTGACAGTTAGTTGACATTGTATTATCCCAATCTGCCCCCTCCTCCCCCCCAAATTAAAGAGTATGACATTTGTCTATGCCTAATTAACCAGCTATAGAATAAACCTACTTTTTGAAAACCCCCTCAAAAGAATGTTATGTTTTCATACATATTGGTACATTTGTATCTTGATAAACATTTATCAAACATTATACAGATGTGAACTGGTGGTGGATGGAATATCACAGAATGTTCCTCTCTGAGGGATTTTAAATGCTATTGAGGGAAGTCTGCACGAAATAACATTTCAAATCCTGAGGGAACATTCCATGATTTTTCCCCAATTTTTTCCTGACAACAAAGTTAACATTTGTTATATATTATATGACAAAGGTAACACATCTTTTATACACTTTCAACCTCTCTGAGCTCGATTATAAAATGTGGCTTTTTGAAGCGATATGTTGACAAGTCATTGTGACATCATAATAGAACCCCTCTCTCTCTCATTGTGACGTCAAAATACAATCTCTCTTGTAGCGCGCGCCATGCTGTGAATAGTGGGCTCTGCCGTGTAATATAACAAAATATTATTGCAATCACGAGACTGTTGAGCAAATCAATGACTCACATTTTACTTAGTCATATAATATAACATAATATTTGTTGTTGTTGAATGAATGAGCTTATTACATGTATGCAGTTATTTCAAACAAGTCTCTTTAAATAGCTAGTTTAACAACTTAGATCAGCAATCCAAAACATGGTTTTCAGCTAAATTATCAGTTCTGGTAGATGGTGCAAACCTTGAAAATGAGGCTATAATTAACTTTTTAAACAAATTTTGTCTCCATTATCAGGCGTTTCCATTCGGAAGCAGATTACCTTTCACTATATGTTTGTAGAAACAACATTCGGAGGGCTATTGTTTTACGAGTTTGTTTTAATTAAAGTGATCTAATAACTTTGTGTAAAATTCAACCAATATCACTTGGAGCTTTCACACTTCTCTTGTACCTTTTTTGTTTGGCCTATAGCAAGAGAAGAAGAAAAAATGGGTTTTGATTTTTCAAATGTCTCCCTAATTATGGAGATATTGAAATTTAAAAAGCGTTCTGGAACACATTTCGATTGTATTTAAAAAATATCTGAATTTGGATACTTCAATTGGTCATAGTATCCATGTTTGGAAATTTTGCGCAAATGATCGGGAATAAAAACCTTTACATAAATTGTCCTTTTTCACTTGGTAAACATTGTTCTCTTTCTATGAAAATATCGCGCCATTCAGATTTCAGAAGAATCTTACAACATTGTCTCAAATATAACTTTTGGAAAAATGTAATAAAATTCATGAATCACTTTAATTACATGTTGTAATCATTGATAGAAGCACAGTTTCCAGGATGTCGAAAGTGGGTTCCTATTTCCATCCACCTTATCACCAGTTTACCTGTAGTTTTCTTCCATTAAAGGGTACCACCACCCAAAAATCATATTCTTGTAAATGAAAGGTAACATCTTTAGTAGTCCATTCCATCAACAAGTTCACAAAAACATGTTTCCAGAAAAAGAAAAAAAAAAATGGAAAATGCATCACCATTCTAAAGCATGAGTTCATGGGTCTGCATGTACGAAGACTACTTTGTCCAGAGCTAACAAATCGTCCGGGATTCTATTGTCTCCAAACGTACGCGTGAATAGCATTGGCGCACTCGCAAATGTCTGGCCCGTACGGAACCAGGAAATAATAGTGGTTCCGTAAGTGGTGGTAATTTATTACTTGTTTATGAATTTACACAACCCTTTGCAAAATGTAGGGTATCTATTTGATATCACAAAACGGTACCAAAACATATAATTATGTGTTGTTCTTTGCCTGGTGGTCCCCTTTAAAGGTACAGTAGCTACAGTCAAACCTGCCTATAAGGACCACCCATGTCAAGGCTAGGAAATACAGTCAAACCTGTGTACAGTGACCACCTACTGTAGGGAAGCAAAATAGTGGCCATACATGTGACCTCTACAGACAGGTTCTATAACATCGTTTATCTCTTCAGGGGAACACTTTTGGTGGTCACTCTTGGGAGGTTGGCTGCTGTAGACAGGTGGCCACTAAGACAGGTTTGACTGTACATGTAGATACAAAAAAAATAAACAAAAATCAGTGGCCTAAAGTTTTTCCTGGCTCCAGACCGATTTTGCAAAGAATATCTTTTTTGAGTATCAAAGTATTTTTATGTAGTAAATGTGAACAAAGCTATTAACCTTTTATAAGTTACCATTGCCTTATTTTTTTTTGTATTTACTTTAAATGAAGGATAGTGCAATTACCTGATAATCATGATCATTATTTCAAATTTCACAAATATATGTCAGTTGAGTGAGACCTTTGCAAAGTATTCCGTCACAAATATATATGTCAATTTTGTTATAAACTTTCCCATTTTTGTCCACAAATGTTTGCCAATTAGGAGAGCAGTTTACCAAAATGTTTGGTTTCCTTTACAATTTTTATGTCAATTGTGATGAACTTGTTGTTCTTTTACAAAAAAAGAAACAAATTATAAATGTTTGTGGATTTTAACTCTCACCATCACTGTCGGGTGTTTTGAAGAAGTGGGTTACCTTTGAGGCATTGCAGTTTGAGAAGTAAACTTTTCAAGTATTAAAGAGGAATTCCACCCCAGAAATGTGATATTTGCTATAAAATGAGGTGAATATGAAGAATCGGGATCGAAAATTTGAGCCAAAACGGATAAGCAATAAAAAAGTTATGACAGGACGAACTTTGCTCCGATTTTTAGTATCGTTCGCAATTGCTATCGATCGTGACGTCACTTGCGAGCTGCAGCCATTTTGACTTCTACATGGAAATTTAACAAAATTTAAATTTTCTTCATAACAAAGCAAATTTATGAGCTTACACATTCAAATGAGGTTGCCCCATCGATATTCTTTTATGAATTCGTGAAAAAAGGAGAGAAAAGTTAATTTTTAGCATCGAAAAATGAGAAATAAGTGTATTTTCATGTACTAAAGCCATGGCGAGGTGCTCGTGAATGAGGTTGCATATGGCGGCAATTTTGAAACGATCGCTCATTATTACATAATGTTCAAACAGGTATAACTCCCGTGTTTCTTGTCCGATTTTGATCAAATTTTCACCAATCATTCGTCTTGTTCTGCTTATTCAAAAAACGAATAGTTATATCAGGCCCGGACTACCCCTTTAAGATCTTTGGAACTTTCTTATTTTATGACCTAGAAAAACACTGATTATTCATCGTGCATCCTCTTAATATTTAAATCAACTTTATTTCCCATGGTTTGTTTCCCCTTTAACTAGTTCCATCCGGCTTAAACTGGTTCAAACTGCTTTTAACATTCATCTTGACTCACTTTTTTATCAAATTTTTTTTTTATGAAAGGCAAAATCAGGTGAGGGTTATCTAAACTAGCAAAATCCCATCCTTAAGTACACCAGCCCTAAGTAAATGTTATTAGGACTTGTGATAACTTCTGGTTCATCACTATTCATGTCAAAGTCGCCAAAGTGACTACCCGCAGATGAACTTGGCTAATTAAAGACTGTAATTAAATAATTTTGTTAAGGAAAATTATTTTTTTTGTCTAAGTATGCTATAAGCAAATAGTTTTCATAATATGCATTTTTTTTAAATTTTAAGATTATTTCTAAGTACGTGATAGGCAAATAGTTGTGATATTTGTTTACAGTTTCGCACAGGCTATAATTCTTCAGAAAGATTACCGATATGTCACAGCATTCAAACAAACTTTATAATTTTTATAATATTTCACAATTTGTTTAAGTGAAACCAGTAAAGTGTCTAACTCCATGAAAATTACTTGGAGCTTCCACATTTCTCTTCTACCGTGTTGTTTGGCTTATGGTAAGAGAAGAATAAAATAGGGTTAGATTTTTTTAAATGCCCCTTTAGTGTGACGATATCTATCGTTGATAAATTATTCAGCTCAAGAGTGTTAATGAACGGTCATAAACCTCATACACGTTAATATACAGTAATTCGTTGTAAAAGCTGATGCAAATTTTCGCTTTTTTAACCAGGAAAGCAGTGTCCTTTTTCAATGAAACTTTCACACATCATTCGGACATGTATCTTACAATGATTTTGGTATAGGATTGAAGTCTCAAATGTAATTTTGGGCAATATCTGACACTTTACAGGTGCACCTTTAACAAGTCGTCATTTTTAAAATAGAAATTCTAATTTCTTCAAAACACTGTTAAATATTAACATAAATGTATTAAAGGGATGTACAGTAACATTGGCCAAATCCACAAAAACTTACTCAGAACCTCAAGAACAACCACCATCATCGGAGAACAACCACCATCACTTCACCAACACCACATCACCAACAGCACGCAACACAGCACAGCCCTCTCCAGGACAGCGTTAACGCTTTTGGGAGAGTAATTCTTCAAGGTTCAAGGTTCAAGGGTTGTATTCGTGTTACCAATATAAGCATGGAACTGATTTTTAATTTGTTTTTAATTTCCCTTTCGTTGAAAAGATATTTACAATCCATGTGTTCAGATTTTGAATTATCCACTGGAAAGTTATAACTGTGTACTAAGTCAGTGCAATGAGTTAGCGAATATCACTTTGCATTTTCGCTCGTTTCTTGGCCATATAATATCCATTTAACGTTAAATTTTCAAAAATCAGATCACAGAAATACACATTTTATCAACCATTCACCATTTTTTGCACATATCAACAAAGTCACTAGATCCCTTTAAAATTAATTTAACATCAATTTTGTTCTGGATGATGATTTTACATAAAAGTACCATGTACTTAAAGCAGTAATAGCTTTCATGCTATTGTACTAATTTTGCTCAAACTTCAAATGAATGAATGGAATTTCTCATTCGTCACATTTTTATTGTGATTTGCCAACAACCGCTTCCCTGTTTGGCTACATCCTCTCTATACTGCATATTATGTGAGTTTTACACCACTGTATAAATACAGTTCATGTGTGGGTGTCTGTAATTATAACCCACTTACAAAATAAGCACAAAAACATGTATATTTGGATAAAAAACATCCGTACGTACCATAAACAACATTAAACTGATTTGTCCTTTTGTGTTTTTTTTTGGTGTAAGTATGTAATTTGTTCTTGGTACATTGTATGTACCCTGTGTGTATGTAAAACAAGTTGATACAAAAGTAGCTTACTTAACACTTTGTTTCCCTTTCATACCTTTTGACCACACATTGAACTTATATAAGTACATGAACTTCAACATGAATGGTTTAGTGTGTTTATTTTATAGAGGAAATTATGTGGAGTTTATTCTAGAACCTATAAAGCGCAGACTAATTTAACCATGATATAATCTAAACAGTGTGGTTCATTTTCCTTTTGGTTTTTATCAGTTAAAGGGATCTAGTAACATTGTCCAAATCCACAAAACTTGATTAGAAATCTAGTGGTCCTTTCATACCTTGTTGGCATATATATGCCCCCAATCATTTTACAAAAAACACACAATAAAACAAAAGGTAAAATCATTTAAAAATAATAATAAAGAAGTACATTCTATAGAGTGTGTCCCCAATCAGTCTGCCCTCACTACGTCACTGCTGCACTGTACTCTTAGTCTTCCTCTATCACTTTTTATTTCCACTCTCCCCCCTTTACTCTACTATTTCCTCTTATAAACTCCCTCTGTCTCATTTGCTCTCTTATTTCCTTTTAATCTCTCCCTCTTTCTCCCACTCCCCCTTTCTCTTATTCTTCCTCTATCACTTTTTGTTTTCCCACTCCCTATTTTACTATACTATTTCCTCTTATAAACTCTCTCTGTCTCATTTACTCTCTTATTTCCTTTTAAAATCTCTCTCTCTTTCTCTCTGTTTCTATCACTACTACGAATCTCTTCCTCTTTCCAGCGAATGGCTAGCACAAAATCAGTGGTTCAACTTCCCTACATTGATTGAGTAAATTTCATTCAGGCAAAATCTGTCTTTGAGGACAGTTGTGTCTTTTGTCTTCCTTCGCTTCTCCCTCTCTCTCGGCCCTCCAAATTAATTTGGTGCCACCTTCGTCGTCGATTAATAATCTTCGAAAATTTGTTTTGACCTTGCTGGAATTGGTGCGGTGCCATTTGTTATAATCTGTTTAGCATATATCTGATCGCTTTGTGGTGAAACGGTTTGGATTGTTTTGTTTCTTCAAACAGTCAAAGTTCCTAGATTAGGTAAATATTTGACCTTGCTTTAAAAGTTTATTTCTATGTTTTTGTTAGTACCTGTATCATATTGTATATTTTAATTGATTTCATAAAACATTTTTTGGAGGATTTCTTAGCTAAGTTCTAATGTATTTCATAAGTTTGTAATGATTGAAACCTTTCATTGAACTTTTAGGATATATGACAATTTTTCTTGGTTTGATACTTGTCCGATTTAACAGTTTGAAGTAAATAATTACGTTGAAAAGTCGATGTTTAAACATATATCTATATTATGTAATTAATGATATCAACACCTTGTGAAGCCTGGAATTTTTGCTGGCATTGCCTTACATAATTAATGGTACATTTAATCTGTCAACTGAATTACAAGGTCATGGGTTCAAGGCTCAACATAGTTCAATCGTCTCTCAGCAGTACAGTTTGTCCGCATTTGCTGCTCTCTATTTGGGGAGCATGTAGATATATGTGGTATGGGTGTTAATTGGCCGGATTCACCCTTGTGATGTAGTTTGGGGGCTAGTATACTCCATGGGGGAGTGGAGATGGTGGATTGAGATGGTGCACAAAATAATCATGTAGTGAGGATCTGACCAAGGGTGATATTGCTCCTTCACTGGTCTCTACCTAAGCATAGCTTATACACCCTTGTGGTAGTTATGGGGCTATTATACTCCATGGGGAGTTGAGATTATGCACCAAATACTTATTTAGCCCGGAACTGATATCTATTGACCAAGGGTAGTTATGATAATATGTGCGCCTGGCGTGTCACATTATGACAAGATCTGTATTGTCATAAAAATCATATTTATTATTCTAAACTTTTATTCACTTGAGGTCATAAATAAGAAATATGTTGGGAAGTATTAGGGTTGCAGAAATTTCATCTCGAGTAAATGCAATTTAAACATCAATCAGTGCATTTTACAGTATGCAATACAGTAAACCAGGGCTCAACTTTAGCATTGTTGGGTGCCGATGGCCACTAAATGGGCCATCTGAAATCTTCAAAGATGTGTTCGGACAGGCCACTAGAAATTCAACTACACTCAAACCTGTCTTAGTGGCCACCTATCTATAGTGCTCAGCCAACCTGCCTATAGTGGTCACTGGGATTGATCCCTGCAGAGGAAAAATGTGTTAAAGAACCTGTCTATAGAGGTCAGTGGCAACTTTTCATGTCAGAGGCAACTTTTCTTGTTTCCCTTAGGTGGTCACTATCCCCGTGTTCACACACAAAAATTTCATCCCTTAATCATGACTAAAGAATCAGCAGCTGACTATAGAATCAGCTGCTGATTAGCTATACGATGAAATTTGTGTGTCTGAACGCTGACTAACAAAACGACGTATAGCGAATTATGACTAACGAAACACGGGTTTGATCGTCGTTTCATATGAGAGCTGACTATAGAATCATGCTCTTTTCATGTGTGAACAACGGTCGCTCGCTTAATCATGATTAGCTATACGACTCGTAACTAACTGGGTGTGGCTTAACGTGAACGTTCGCGCGCCCACAGAAGACAGCAGACAGAAAAAAGACAATACACTGCGCAGTAGCAAACTGCGCATTTATACGATGTTCGGTGCACCTGGAAGTCAGCTGTTGTGGAATCTTGGCTTTGTGTGTGTGAACGTAAGAGGTAGTTTGGTTTAATCATGACTAACGATACGTCGTATCGTTAGTCATGATTTTTTAGTCATGATTAAGGGATGAAAATGTTTGTGTGTGAACACGCTGTATGTTACACAGGTTTGACTGTATGTTAATCTTGATAATGATAGTGATAAATTAATACAAAATGTTGATCACCTGTATTGATCTATTTGGCCACCTGCAACTCATGCTAATGTGGCAATGAGGGTCACCAGAAAAAAAAACCCCAATATGTATGGCAAGTAGTTATATGAATGTAGAAATTTCCAGAATATATATTTCCTTTTATACTTCTAAACATTTGTTTACCACTTTATGCTATATAAAATGCAGTTTTATAAACCTCCACTTCCTTCTTTCACGCCCTCTGGTGAGAGTAAGAAAGGCATTAAGTCAGTTTTGACTAAACTTGAGTTTTGCATAGTACTATCTTGCAGGACTAATGGCCCGGTCAGATATCAACGGATAGCGGAAACGTATGCCCAACGAATAGACAATTTGCGAAATTAAATTATCCGGTGATGAAAGTCGTCTCCATTGCTTCATGTACAAAACATAGAACAACGTACATCACCGGACAAGGAACGGACGAGAAACGAATAGAACGGATGAAAAATTTAGCTCTCCGTTTGACATACGTTTGCGCAATCCGTTGATATGTGACCGGGCTATAAAGCCTTCTCTTTGTAATGTAATGGCAAATTTTTCAAATGATAATCTTGTCCAATTTGGGAATATAAAAAAAAAAAAAAAAAAAAGAGAGATCTAGATTGGGTTTCCACAAGGCTCCCAAACTTTAAAGGGACTTAGTAACATTGTCTAAATCCTCAGAATTTAATTGTAATTCTAGCGGTTCTCTCATACCTTGTTGTATTCGTATCAACAATAAAAGCATGGGACAGGTTTCTGTTTTTCAAATTTCCATTTCGTTAGGAAGATATTTACGATTGAAGTGTTCAGATGTTAAACTATCCACTGGATAGTCGTAAATGTGTACAAAGTCGGTGCAATGAGTTAGTGAATATCACTTTGCATTTTTGCTCAGTACTCTACTACTCGGCCATATAACGTCCATTTAACTTGAAATTTACACACAATGCCCAGTGTACAGTACATATTAGATAACAACAATACATCATCACTTTTTGCACATGTCAACAAAGTTACTAGATCCCTATAATTATTTAAGTAGAAGTACTATGGAGTACAGAAAGTGAATTAGCTCCCTTTTTGCTCTCAACGAATGATATGTGAATGTTATGAATATTGAGTATAAGTTTACACAAGGAAGTTATGGGATAGGAATTATGTCGTTTTGTAATTTGACACATTGGTATAATATATACATACAGTAGGGTGTGTTGTGGGAAAACGTTTATATCGCTTCCTCTATCGAATTGCTTCACAAATAATAAAGCGTAGGATTATCATATATGTTTGGAAGTCAAAGTACAATTTTTACAAAGCCGTCTTGATTTGTTGTCAACATTCTCTGAGCCATAACAAATTCATTGTTGTGTACTAGAGAATTTACAGGAATTTAATACAATGCCTATACAATTGTGAACAGATGAATTGTGGCAGATGAATGCAGTTTTGGACGATAAGTTTAGGATCTAAAATGCAGTTTAAGGTTTATTTCATTGGTGGGATGTTTTTTTATTTTTTATTATGCATCTTTATAAAATTAATTCTTGTCAGGAAGCAATATAGATAATATTTCATATTGACACTGTTCTTTGAGGATAAGATATTTTCCATGCAAATTTATGGGGGAGGGGGGGGGGGGGGGGCAAATTTGATCAGTTTCAGGGGGCAGGGGCTCTTTCTGGCATTGGGGGGGGGGGGGGGGAGGGGGGAGTAAATTGCACTGAGCCCCATGATTTTTTCCACTGGATTGAAGTCTCAAATATCATTTTCTGAAAAAAATTGCGAAATTGATACTAAAAAAAAACTACCAGTGCACAGTACAATATACGTTACCAGTGCACCTTTGCATTCACATGGCAGTCTAGTGGTAGCTTCCAGTCATGCACAAAGCATTCAAACATAACTTGCATACCGTAAATACCGGCGCAATCGCCGCATCCGTGTAAACGCCGCATGCCGACTTTGGGCATTGAAATTGAAAAAAAAAAAAATGTGGGAGAAAAGTGCGCTAGGAAAACTGGCGACAAAAAAAGCGGGAATAACGGCGGGAAACCAGAAAATCGGCTGGGAAAATGTGCCAAATGCATGCAGTGCCGCGGCGGTAGAATGAACGTAACATCAAAAACATGCCATGCCCCCATGCCGCGCCCCGCCAAATATCCGCCCAAATAATCTTGACAAAACTGCCACTATACTACGGTAGCACTGTATGCTACCGTAGCTTACCATCTCGATCAAAATGTCCAAACCTAACCCTACTGTACTGCACTGTACTACAGAGAACCAGGTACTGTGATGTACGTACGTGCAAATGCAATGCATTCATAACGCACGTAGCTAGATCGATGACAGCTAGCTAGGCGGGAGCTAGGCGGAGCGCGGCGCTGGCAGTGTGCATTTGTTTCGTAACTTTGAAGTTAAAAACGTATCAGATTTCGCAAATATCAGCAAAAAAAGGTGAGAAACCATTCTAGGCCAGGGTAAACGTAGACAATTTGGCTATATAATGTTTTATCTGCTGAAATGTGTTGTTTTGAGGCCAGTCAAGAGTGAAATTTTGACTATCTCCGCGTACACGCCGCACCCCGACTTTGCAGGGGTTTTTTGAGGAAAAAGTATGCGGCGATTACGCCGGTATTTACGGTACATGTACATGGGAATGCTACACTGCATATCGCTATTTTGAATAAGGCTAGTTTGTGCAGACTGCGTAGCATTGAGGCAGTGTGTATTACGCACTGTGCACAGGTTATTTGCAAGATAGCACTGCACATCTGATATACAATTCAAAACTACCTAAAAGTTAGTAACTATTTATGGTGTATGAAAGTGAAATAGATGCATAGCGAAAGATCTTGAGACGACCATATATCAAGCAAACCTTCAAGAAGTTTCTTGAGACGATTGTATCAATGAAAGTGATCCATGATTAACAATCATAGGATGAAAAAAAAAACATTGGTGGAAAGATTTGTTAGCTTACTGCCCATTGGTTTTGACTACAATTAACCTGTTCAGGACTGGTCCCGAAAATATTCGAGCTTTAGTCTATGGAGAATACATGTTGTAGCAAAATCAGTCCATTCCTGAACTGGTTAAAAGCTTTATGTTATAACGCTTTTCATTAAATCGTTAATATCTCCATAATTAGGGGAGACATTCAACAAAATAAAAAAACACATTTCATTCTTCTGTTACCATACACGAACCAAGAGACTAGTGTGAAAGCTCTAGGTGATTTTGGTTGAATTTGTTGATTTGGTTCAAAGTTTATGGATCACTCTAACCTGCAAGAAGTACTAGTAATGTGTATCCCCGTGTTCACACCACAAAATTTTCATCCCTTAATCATGACTAAAGAATCAGCAGCTGACTATAGAATCAGCTGCTCATTAAAAATGTGTGTGTTTTACGGGTTTTATCGTTGTTTCGTTACGAGAGCTTGACCTATAGAATCACGCTCACTTTTGTGTGTGAACAAGGATTTCTCGCTTAATCATGGTTAGCTATACGACTCGTAACTAACTGGATGTGCACACAGACGCGCACACAGGGCCCTAGGGGGGCCCTAGGGGACCTGGTGTTCGATGCACCTGGAAGCAACCTGGAAGTCAGTTGTTGTGAATATTGGCTTGGTGTGTGTGAACGTTTAGTTTAATCATGATTCTTTAGTCATGATTAAGGGATGAAAATGTTTGTGTGTGAACACGCTGTTAGTCTATGGAAAGAAGCTGCACGTTGTAGATGTTTTGTTGGAGGCCATATTTGGAATTTATAACCAAATCAAAACTTTTCTAATTAAGCTGGCCGAAAAAACCTGAAGAATCTGGTGACCCTAAACAAAGAAAAGCTAAAGTTCTTACATTCTACCACCAACCCTCTTCTTACAATAGCGTCTTTTCGCACGGCGATGGAGTGCGGCTACGGGGGATTTAAATCAGCTGTGACCGTCCCCGTACTCTGGCTACCGTCGCGATCCATTTGCAGTTTCGCAGTGAAGAATATGCGGAACCTCTTACCAGACCGCTCCGTAGTAGCTGTACACACAACGCTATTTCGGCCAACTACCGTCGTAGGTTTGACGATACGCGACATTTCGCTCTGAGTGCGACCCCCCGCTAAGATAAGCGTCGTGGTGCGAAAACAGCTTATTAACTATACCGGCGCTGTAGCTGAGCTCAAGAAAGAATACCAACAGTCCTTTCTAGGACTACCCACAGTCCTTTTTAGGACTATCCTAGAAAGAATACCAACAGTCCTTCTCAGGACTCACCAATCCTCTCCTTATACATGTGTGGAACCGCAAACCACTCATATTGTGTGTTACTCAGTGGGGATGTACAATTTTGCATTACTGACATTTTGGTCATAAAAAAATTTACATAATCATGAGTAATTAATTTATAATAATTATAATACTATGACCATTTATATAGCGCAGCTAAATATATACTCTACTGCGCTTAAATAATTATTTAATTAAGGTATGGACATTTGCGCACATGTGGTACATGTGTCGTTGTTGCCTGGTAATGTTCTCATAATGTGTTACTTTTTGAGGAAATAACCCAAGATAATGCGGGGGAAGTAACGTAATCGTGATTTATAAAGAAAATCAAAATGTGGCAATGCCGGAAGTAGAAGTTTTCTCGCCTCTCCTCATTATGCAACTTTTGAGATATAATATGTAGGTATGATAATCGAAGGAAGAGGAAAAAGATGTATTATCATGCTAGCCTATCTTTTGCATGTCAAGGCTGAATTCACACACAACTAAGTGTGGAAATTACGATTTAAATTAATTTGACAATCGGAACTATATAATATGGCTCCCATTTTTACGTACACAGTTAGAAATAAAATCAGTTTGTTTTGTGCAGAAAGAATGCACTTTGTCGAATGGTAGATTTAAATTTAATTGAGAATAGGATTTTATAATTAAAAAATTGTAAATTTACTACTCTGTAAGACTTCAAGGGTTCTCAAATAACCCTGGCTTTTTGTGCTAGGTTACTGTTTTTATAACTGAAAAAAAAACTACACTGATCTCTCCTATTCCCTGTGATGAACTTTGACAGTTTTTAGGGCATGAATGTCAAAGAGTGATGAACTTTGACTGTTTTTAGGGCATGAATGTCAACGAGTGATGAACTTGGACTGTTTTTAGGGCATGAATGTCAAAGAGTGATGAACTTTGACTGTTTTTAGGGCATGAATGTCAAAGAGTGATGAACTTTCACTGTTTTTAGGGCATGAATGTCAAAGAGACATGTAGGTCTCGGTGTGAACGTGCGGGACCGAATGTTTATGTTTGCAACGGCTTCCTGAAGACGAACGTGTGGTGCTTAAATTTGCAGACTTTCCCACCAAAATTTGTTATGTTTTCAATAATCCAGACTTCCTCTTTTATCGGTAGTAAATTACAGAAGGCGCAACGGAACTAAAACCACCCCCTTTACATTCTGACATTGTGAATTACTGGGTGACAACCAGTTTATGATTAGTTTACCCATTCACTTCAGGAAAATGGGGGTGTTTGAAGGCTACGAATGGCTTACCATTTTTAAGTCAAACTGTAAATTTAAGATTTACTTACAATTGTTGCGATCACCCCCCTGGTGTATCATGTAGTAGCAATATTTCGTCAGCAAGGGATTACAAATGTCAAGCTCTTTTTCTAATCACTCCCAGAGACTTTCGCATCAAGGCCCGCCAGTTTTCAGGCAAAAGCCTGACTTTCAGGTCCTGTTTATCAAGAAATTCGTGCTCTGATCACCTGATATTCAAGCTCAGTTTCATAAACTGCCACCCAAACCAGATGACATTTATAACTAATTTTTCAGGCTCTCAAATATTACCTTCTTAGCATTTTTGTAAACCGATTCTGTACCATTTTTTATTAACCTCTTCAATTTTCAATAACCTTTTTTTTTTATACCTTTCTGGAAATATGCAAATGTTTATTTTGTTCATGTATAAAAAATGACCCAGTTATGTAGCAGTTCAAATTGTTTTGCGCAAGTCTTTTTAAAACAGCCCCCGGAGATTCTCACATCAAGGCTAAACTGGTTCCTTACCATTTCAGATCAACCACTTTGATGATGGGTCCAGTCTGAGACCATTGTGGAAGACTGGAACTATTTCATATTCTTTCATGCGTCAATAATTAGATTGTTCCTGATCTGTTTCTGTAGCAGAATTCTTTTTAGAATCATGGGATGAAAGTGGCACAATTGTGAAAAACATTCACAGAAGTCATTGACCGAAGTTAATATGAAGTGGGAGTATGAGTGTACAGGCACATTTGTGTTCAGGGGGCTGAGGACTTTTGCCTAAATATTATGTTTGCTGCTTTTCACCTGACAAGCCCCCCCCCCCCCCCCAGTCCCCCCCCCCTCCCCAAAAGAGAGGGTCTCATAATTTTGATGCCCGAACATTTAATGGTCTTTAATGGTTCAGTCTCGAAATGTCATGCTTTTCTCTGAAAATTAAATATTGCCTAGTGCCTACAAATATGTTATAATTATTGCCCTAAAATGACATGATTTTGCCTGATTATGACATAGTTTTCCCTGAATATAACATGGTTTAGGTCCTTTTTGCCCAAATATTGCCGTTATCAAAACTCTTACGAGGGGGGGGGGGGGGGACCTGCAGCCCCCCTAGCGCCTCATATGCCGATATGAGTCTGAACTATTAAACAAAAGAAAACACATTAAAGAGGCCTAGAACTCTCTTGATAACCAGACAGACACGCCCCTGCACTAAGATAATGCTTTCCTGTATGGCAGCCTTGTTTTAGGATAATTTACCCTGTTGCCAGGCGAATCTCTCTGACACGTTTAGCTATTCTTTCCTGTCGATATTAACAATAACAATAATTTGACAATGGCCAGATCTATCCTCTTGATATTTCAACAGACAGTAGCATTGTTTGACAGCTGTTCAGAACTTCTGGTGTTACGACTGAATCGTGTTTGGAATTATATCATGTCAATCTTTTTGATTTTTTAAAAAGAATAATTCTCATCTAGTTTGGCTGCCATTTGGAAGATGACTGCAGATGATTTCCTACGTTGAAGATGGAATCACATTTTATGCCGATCATCTTCACGAATAGTTTGTAGTTTTCTGCAAGGAATAGGTTTACATGACTAAAGATCCAGCTTCTTTCTACATGGACTGTTGGTCTAAAGGATTGAGTTCTAGTCGATAACCTGTTGCATACAGGGAATCCAGTGTGCTATGTATAATTAACTCTTTTGGAAATTCAAAATCTTCGAAGTGAAGGTGTTAATAAGAAAAATGGGTGGGTGCATGAGCAAAGAAAGCAAGTCAAGTCCAGCTCCAGTCCCAGCACCAGCTCCATCTCCAACTCCAACTCTAGAACTAGCTCAAACAGCGCCGTCTCCAAAGCATGAACTGAATTGCAACCTGGATCTGGAGCTGAATGCCAACGTGAGTGTCTGCCACTGTCTAGTGCAACCGTGATAGTCGTTGATAGTTTAGCATGATAAAGGGGTGATTCTGTTCCATCCTCCAGTCCTTCATTGTTTGTTTAAAAAACGTTATTGTTGTGCTCTTCTCATGTTTAGGGCAGGCCTTCCTTTGGTTTTCTGCCGCACAGTTTCACTGGAGTGCCTACTGATTTGGTGAATGATGACAGACTGACAGTTGTAGTTTCTTGCATCCCTTCAGTTCTTGACAATTTTTAGTTGTTACATTTTCCCCGATGTACACATTTTACACATTTTGTTGTAATATTTTTGTATTTTTATTTTTACTCGTGATCAAAACTTCTTTTGTTCTCTGCTGCACAATTTTCAAGGTGTGTATTATGAATTGTTGATTGTTGGGTTCTTCCTTCTTGCATTCCGTCCTGTCAGTTCTTGCCAATTTTACTTGTTGTCCTGATGTCCATATTCAACCAAACAAATATATTGATTGTTAGTACTCATCATCATATCTTCTTTCTCTTTCTGTTTCAGATTTCAAAGAAATGTTGAACAACAAATGGTGACAGCTCCATGCTTTTTTAAAAAAGTTTTGCATCCCTTCAGTTTTCGGTTTGATTCTTCCTGATGTATTTGAATTTATAATTATCATGAAAGATGGTAATACATGTTCTTAATCAGTTTTCAATATCTTTGTTCTTTCCTTTGCTGCAGATTTTCAAGGAATACTTAATGATGGATGGTGACGTAGCCAGAGAGTCGAGCCCCAATGATGACTTTGAAATCATTGGCGATGACGGTCAGAACACGTCTGGCGGTGGTGGAGTAGCGGTGCCAGTCGAGATTGGTGTCGTCGCCAACGGCGACGAAGGACCGATCTCCAAGCGACCAGTCGATGAGGAGTTCTCGAAGCCGGCCATGAACGGGGATGAGGGCTTCCTTGGGAATGGAGTAGAGGAGGATCAGATTGAGCATACGAGGATAGAGAATGGCAAGGATCTGGATGATGCGCCGAAGGCATCTGCGGAAGACCTCATGAATGAGTTTGGCATCACGTTGGACAGTGGAGTGCAGGATGACGAAACCGATGCTGATCAGTCTTCCAACACGGGGAACCTTATAGATGAAGATCAAGTGGCTGTGACGTCGTCAAAGACGGAAGAAGCCAGCATCATCCTCGACTTGTTGTCCAAAGACAAAGACAGTGATGCGGACGGACAGGTGGGCGTTTCAGTCGAGGTTGGGCTCAATGGCCAAGAGAAGGCTGAGGAACCAGTGTCTGAGGACACGCAACAAGACATTCCCGAAGACATTCCCAAAGACATCATCCAGACAGAACAGGAAGGAGATGAAGAACCCACTGAGGAAGCCCTCAAAGACACACCTGAGGTCGAGACGACTCAGGACTCTGCTGTCGACGTCTCTATGGACAATTCGCAGGACACAAGTCTTGACATCTCTCAGGATGCTTCTCTTGATATTACCTTGGACAAGGCGGCTGAAGACGAAAGGCAAGAGGATGATCAAGAGGACGAAGCGGAAGCGGGAGAGGAACAAAGCCTTCACGCTTTCCTGGAGAGGCCTCCGCTGTCCGGAGATGATCTGTCAGAGGGCAGTGATCAAGGTAAGAATCTCTTTCATTCAAGTTCTCTCACCAGGTTAATTTCCATTGGTAAACCCCTCATTATAAGCTATGACCTATATCTCATCTCTTCCAAAATGTCCGACTACAACTATCTAGAATGTTCAAACTGCCATTTTTGCTGGGTTGATCAGTAACAAAAGGCTGTAAAAGTAAATTCCAATATGCTTCCCTTTTCCCTTCCCCCATGTTATCTTCATATCCATATAGGAAGCATGAAAAAACAAAAATGGTACTTTGTGTTCTAATATAGATGTTCGCAATATATAACTATGCAAGCAGAGTAGCAGTCTGCATGGACTAGGTAGAAATTAATTCTTGATAAAGTGCAGCGCATGCAAAAACTACATGGTATTCATGCTAATTTTGCGCAAAAAAACCTGACGGTTGTTTCCATTATTATACTGAATTCAATAAACATTGCTCTACATCATTATCAACCTTTTGGGACGCAATGGCTACTAAGGGTATACATGCTAATTAATGATCCATTAACTTGGTCAAATTTAACCAAAATCAGTTGGAGCTGCCACATTTCTCTTGTACCCGGTTATAATTATGGATTACCGAATAATGAAATGGGTTTCGATTTTTTTATTGTAGTAAAGAATGAATGGGCAGCAGGTTATCAAATATTGACATAAATGTTCACTTTTTTCACTAGGTAAACCGTGTTCCTTGTTCATGAAACTGGCACATATCATTCAGATGAATCATACGATAATATTGGTAAATTAATGAAGTCACAAATAATATCACATTTTGGGAAAAATCTTAGAGTGAAGTTCATGGATCACTTAAACAAGTTCCCAGGAATGAGAATTTGATTGTAAAAGGCACAGTAATAACTTGTCCTCGACATTTTTGTTCAGTACTTCCCTGTTACATTTTTAGGAAACTCTCAAGGAAGCTCTTAAATGACAGCCTTAATTAACTTTCAGTATCAGAGATGCAATAGTGCGTTGCATCTCAAAGCCCAACAACATTCAAAGCGATCCAGTAACTTTATATTTATCCCAAAAGTATCGTTTTAGACTTCAATCACATGTATACTAATTTCATGGTTACATTCTTGAGAATGATATTTGAGATTTTCATACCAAAAAAAAAAAATGTTTACCTAGTAAAAACAGAGAAAATCAATGTCTGATTTTATCCCGACCGTTCGCGTGAAGTATCCAAATTCAGATACTATGGACGATTGAGTATCTAAATTCAGATACTCTTGACTTCGGTCAGAAGCGTCTCAATATTGAAGGAGACATTTGGAAAATCAAAACCCATTTCATTCTTCTGTTACCATAAGCCGAACAACAAGATACAAGAGAAGTGTGAAAGCTCCAATTGATTTTGGCTGAATTTGTACAAAGTTAATGGATTACTTTAATCAACAAGTGAACTGGGAGTGTTAAATATCCAGCCTTATAGTTATGAAAACCGAAACCCTTTTCAACAACTTTCAAAAGCAACCCTATTTTTGGCTCTTATATATAGGCAGACTAAAGTTGCTGAGCAAGTTAATGGTAAACTAAGATGAAATCCAGGAAGAGTTTCACCGGTGTTGGGAATGTCACGATTCAAGCTAAAATGAAACAAAAAGCACACTTTTTGATTGTGACATTTCAACCCGGCCGCTCTCTCCTTTACTGGTTAACGTTGCTTCATGTGAATTTGTCCCTCGTTCGTAAATGTTTTGTAATCAGTCAGTCCTTAACTTTGTCCTATGTATGTCCCCATGTGAGCATTCAGTTCTGAATTCATGTTTTGTCCATGTTACAGTATACATGTCTTTTGTAATCTGTCTTTTTTACGTTCATTTAGATGTTGTGTGCCAACAATTCTTTTCATTCTGTTTGAAACTTGCCATTCTCTTGCACCCATCCCACGCTTAATGTGCTTTTTGTTATTTGTACAATTTGTATTTGTCATTGCTTTGTTAATACACTGTCCAAAACAAAAAAATTGTGACTAACTTTTGGAAATGCTTTGGGTGCCATTAACAAATAATATGGGCTTCTAAACCACTTAGCTCACTTAAAACAAACTGCTTTCAATGCAAAAAAGGGCATTTAAATGGTTAAAACAATTTATTAGCAAATACAAATAGTGGTACTTGTATTCACTATTGGGTTTAATTGGTAAAAAAGTTATTGGATAACATGACATTCTTGTTACAGCTGATCCAAAGGAAGAGGAAGATGAGGCAGGTGAGTCGAAAGAAGAAGAGGGCACACAATCAGAAACACCCCGACCGTCTGGGGAGGGTGACACTGCTGCTGTTGAGCAAACCCAAGGGGACGAAGAAGATACGGCACAGGAAGCAGGAGATACACCAGATGAACAAGTACCTGAAACTGCTTCTAAAGAACAAGGAGAAGCTGCAGAAGAACCGACACAATCTGAAGCAGAGGTGGTTAAAACACCTGAACCAGAAGAAGAAGCTGCTGCTGATGAACAAGAAGAAGCAACAGAAGAGGCTCAGCGAAATGAAGAGGAACAAAAAGAAGAAGAACAGTCAGTAGAAGAAGTCACAGAAGCACCCAAACCAACTCCGGAGGATGTACAAGACACTTCCGAAGAGGAGGAGACAGAAAAAGCTGACGGCGATGCGGAGGAAGCTACACAAGCCCAAGAGGTCCAGGAAGATGGAGAAGGAGAAAAAGAAGAACCTGCTACAGAAGAGGAAGAAAGCTCACACAAGGAAGCCCAGCCAGCAGACGAACAACAAGAAGTTGCAGACAAAGATGATGCTCAAGATGATGAACCTACCGAGGAAGAAAGTCAGGAAGTCCCTGCTGTCACTGTGACAGCAGCATCAGCAGATGAACAGGAAGAAGACAATGAAACAGCTGATGTCCAAGAGACCCCAGCAAATGAAGAGGAAAAAGAAGAGGATGTAGAAGAAGAGGAAGATGATGAGGACGAAGTGAAGCCACATGGCTCGCCGGCTAAATTGGTGGAGGAGTTTGGCCTCAAGTTGGACAATAATGGTGAGGATGTCCAGGACACTGAGGAGTCAGGAGAACACAATGATGCTGTAATGGTAGAGGAGGAGGATGTGGTGCCGACAAGACTGAAGGCAGGAAAGACTGACGTCAAACTAGATGTTCTGACATCAGCTGATGAAAATGAGCCAGCTGATGATAGCACAACTCAAGCTGAAACAGAGGATGCAACTGAAATAGATGGTGTGAACAGGGATTCCTATGAAGGTGACACGCTGGAAGATGGTGTACCCGATGCAGTAGATGGTGAGCAAGAGGAGTCTGCTGATCAGCAACAAGATGATCAAGAAGCTGTTGAGGCACCAACCTCTGAAGAAAACCAAGAAACAGCCCAGGACACAGCAGAAGATGCAGAACAAGTGGATGTACAAGAGGTTGCTGGAGAAAGTGTGGATCAAGAGATTACCGAGCAGACCAACGAAGGACAACAAGTAGTTGAAGAAACATTGGAACAAAAAGTAGAAGTAGGAGTAGAATCCTCACCACAAGTTGAGGAGGAAACCACTCCAGCTCCTGTGGAAAAAGAGCAGGTTGAAGAAGAAGTTGAAGTAAAAGAAGCGGTTGAAGAGGAAGGATCACCTGAAGAATCAAAAGAAGAGGAAGAACCCACAGGTGAGCAGGAAGCCACTGCAGACAAACCTACAGAAGAAACGGCCGGAACAGTTAAAACTGAAGAAGTCACACAGGAAGACAGGCAACAAGAGCTATCAGAAAGTCCTGTTGACACCTCTGAGCAAGCTGCGGAAGAGAACGTACCAAAGGAGCCTGAAGAAGAGTCTCAGGAAACCCCATCAAGTGATCAACAGGAACTTGACGTCGAGGTTACTCAAGAAGTCAAAGTTGAAGCAGAACTAGCTGCAGAAGAACAAGCACCCCAAAAGGAGGAGGAGGAGGAGACTCAACAAGAGGTTCCATCGGAAGAGCGAGCACCTGAAGTGCCTGTTGAAGACACCCCACAGGAACCTGATGAACCTGAAACTGCGGCCCAAACTGAAGAGGAACCAAAAGAGGTGTCTCAGCAAGAGGCCTTTTCAGAAGAGAAGGCACCAGAAGTGCCTGCTGAGGATACTCCAGAGGAACCTGAAGCTGCAGTCCAGAATGTAGATGTACCAAAGGAGGAAGAGGAAGTGTCTCAACAGGAGGCTCCATCAGAAGAAGAGAAGACCCCAGAAGTGCCTGCTGAAGACACACCAAAGGAACCCGAAGAAGTTGTCCAGAATGGAGTCCATGAAGAAGTCAAGAGTTCCAGACCACCGCCTCTTGTCAATGGGAACCATCTTCCAGAGGACAACCAAGCGAAACCTGAAGATGAAGGTGAGTGAATGATTAGGTCAAAGGAAATTTTCAAGGATCAATGGGTAAAGGGTTCTTGTTTGCTAAACAAAAATCAGTTAGAGTGGACAAAACTCTAGGATGCCTCGAGTGGTGAGGTATAATAATTGGGAATCTTAAAACTGGGACAGACAATAACTAGATTTATGTATTCATGTAGGCTTTATGTGACAATATTGTCTCTGCTCTATGTTTGTGGTTCAATGTTTGCAATCCTAATGTTATCCTTCTGTCGCTGTCCTTCATACCCCCTTTTCTTTAGACTTTTTGTTTCAAAGGCATTACTTCCATTTTGATCCTTTGAATTTTACTGTCTGCAAATTCCTCACAACTTGCCAGAAATAGTCTACAGTCCTTTTAAATTCTTATAAATGACAAATTAACTAGTCTCGTAGCCTCTTTTGAAGAAAACAAAAAGTAGATTCTTATCCTCTAACGTTTACAATTATTTCATTTAATTTCTTCATTGATTCATTATTAATACTTATTATTATTATTATGATTATTATTATCATTATGATTATTATTATGATTATTGTTATATAATCGTTATTCTTTCAATATATAACCTAGATATGTAGGTGGTGCACTGGTGTAGTAATGTCATTATCATACCTTGTTACTCACGTGGTGGGATGTTTCATTTTGCATAAAGGGGCCCTGTAAAGTTGCGATTCAGTGCGCATAGCCCGGTCACATATCAACGGATTGCGCAAACGGATGTCAAACGGAGAGCTAAATTTCAGTTCTATACGTTTCTTGTCTGTTCCTTGTCCGGGGATGTACGTTGTTCTATGTTTTGTACATGAAGCAATGGAGACGACTTTCATCACCGGATAATTTAATTTCGCAAATTGTCTATTCGTTGGGCATACGTTTCCGATATCCGTTGATATCTGACCGAGCCATTAGTTGTGCTACTGTAAAAGTGGTCATTTTCGCTGTGCATTAATTTCTTGCCTTTCCTTGCATATTTCAGCAAGCGCCAATATTTTGTCTTCGCATATTTGTAATGGTTTTAAAAGCCAGAAATTGGATGCTTGTGCACTCAGCTGGCATACGGTAGTGCTCAATACTATTCTCTTATTATTGAGTGTGCGCAACTGTGTTGTTGTACTGCTCAGCACGAAATAACCACTTTTATAGGATCTCACAGTTCCTTAAGTCTTGCAACTTTACAGCCTTGTTAAGCAATATACTATGATGAAGTTAGTAACCTGCAGTACACACTCAAATGTTTTAGGAAGTCTTTTAAAGTTACATAATCCATTCACTTTTAAGTCTTTTAAACAATATGATATATTTTTTTGTAAAATATGGCAAAACATCGCAAGTAAGTATTTAGGAACATTTCAAGTTCAATCAAACGAGTGCATGATGAAATGGCACAAAGTTTGCAAGAAGGCAAAAACATTTTATTTGCCAAACATTCAATTGAACTGATTTTCACAAATCAAATGGACATTTTGAACTGAATTGGATAAAGAATTATTGAATTGATTTGAGTTAAATTTGTATTGGATTGGATAGAATTGAATTGAAATTGAGTAAAAAAAAACAGCAAAAATTTGTATTTCCTTGAGATTAGATTCTTTTTATTTTTGTTGTTGAATTTTTGTTATAATTTTCCCACTAAGAAAAATAGTTTTGTCAAAACAGGAAACAGAGTTGGTAAAATGTCTACCCTGGATCGACCATTCCATTTCCCTTTGCACAATGTACAGGAAGTAAGTCCGGTTTAAGATAAAATGATAGTCATGTCACAAAAGATTCCTTTATTTCGTTCAGTTTTACAAAAAAAAATACAAAAAAACCTGCCAAGGATAATCAATGAAAGTAAGGAATAACATAGAACAGATTAACACACATAGGTGTGGCAATTATGAACGTAAAATAAATTGTTATTATAAAAACAAACAAACATTAAATATGAACGGTTGAGTGCCGGAGGTTTGAGTGTGTACAAGCAGGTTTCTTGAATTAATCATCAATACATACAGGTAGTTAGTATTCATCAATCACATTATTTCTTTGGTACTGTTTTGTATAGCTCAAGTTTATGTATATAGCACATTCTTTTTCATCATGCACCAAATTCTTTCATTGTTTATGGTGATATTTATTGTTTACTAACAACAGGGTAGACTGACGTATTTGTGTATTTGTTCTTTTTTTTTGTCTCTAACACTTCATCTATACCCACAATCAAATACATACACCCCTCCCCTCTACATTCCCCACCCCCCCCCCCCCCCCCCCCACACTCCACACACCACACACCACACACCACACACCACACCCCCTCTCCCCCTACACTCCACAATGGAATATTCCACGCACAATGGAACGGTCCAGTTCCGCCCATCATGAGCCCCAAGAGCCCGACCAGCCCGAAACCGATTCTCCAGCGCTTATGTCGTGGGAAAGTGTAGCGGCAAGGTAGAAAACGCAACCGCAGATCCGGTATGCCGTAACTTCACACATTTCACGAATGCGGTTTATTATATATGCGCATGCATGCTTTGGTACTAGTATTGCGGTATGCAAATTATATTGGACTGCATGCGTGCATTGGTATTTCTGTATATTATACCATTTTACTATATATACCCGATACTATGCAAACTATAATGGAATGCATGCATTTCATCTTACAATATATCCTGGTCATGAGTGCAGTTTGCGTGACTTGTGTAAAATGCATGTCGGCCCCACCATCAAACCCCGTCTAGATATAGAATGTTCTGTGACAGAGAAAAAAAGTAGTCTTTATACAGGCAAGAATTGTGCACATTAACCCTTCAGGGGGGTGTTTCACAAAGATCCTAAGTTGAACTTAACTCTTAAGTTGGACTTATCTATTATGGAAAGCCATGTGTAGCCTTAGAATAAAATATATTCAAAACCAAGAATGCAAGTATTTTAGACTTTCATACATTTTGCATCAAAAACATGGAATTTCCTTAATGATAGAAAATATTAATGATTTAAATCAACATTTTATGCCTTTGAAAAAGGACTTTTAAAACAATTTTTTCAAAGAAGCTAATGGCTCTCCATACTTTTTAAGTCCAACTTAGAGATAGGTTCAACTTAGGATCTTTGTGAAACACCCCCCTGGACTAGGAATATGGAGAATACTGTACATGTTATATACCAACCCAAATTAATCCGTCCTGAACGTCATAATATTTCATCCAATCAGCGAAATAGTGTAAATGCATGCCTGTATTAAAATATACAGTCAAACCTGTCTGCAAAGACCACCCCAATTAACAGAATAAGTTGTCTCCATGTTCAAGTGGTCTTTACATACACAAGGTCATTTGCATTTAAACTGTTTTTTGTTAGGGAGATAAGAAAGGCGGTCTTTATACACAGGTCATCTTTATAATAATAGGCAGGTGGTCGCTAGAGCTTGTTTGAGATAGTGTCATATTCCCCCAATTAATTATATGCATGCAGTATACTCTTGTTTTTACTTATTTTAAGAGAACCTTCCTCATATATATTATCGTACATATTTATAATATCCTCTCAGAATTGCATGTTCCAATTCATTGGTACTATGTATACCTACCTATTTATCTATTTATTTATTTATTTATTTATTTTTGTTTACATATATTATGTCTTTTATATATATACCCACATACTTTTTTTTAAATGTCAGATCAAAGGGTTGAAATGTATGGTTGATCTTACAAAACTTATATCACAAGACAGTGAGACAGTGAGTGGAATAATGCCTGCAAGTGAACGTGAGTGTGCGTGTCTCTGGATTTACCTGTTGATTGGACTTCTCCGATAAAAATAATAGTCTAAATATTCAAAGTACAAATAAGGTTTTCATTCTTTTTCAAAGGCCAAAGTTTGTGCTTTTCATTGATATGCGGTACTACAAGAACATCCCGTGTTCTGACAGCGGGGATCTAGTTTTTATTAATACTTAAGTGCATGTTTTCCAAGACAATTATAACAAGCAAATTATGTCTAGTTCAAATTTGTTTGAATTTGTCAGTATTTGATATTTATTTGTAACATATTATTTAACAAATGTTTGGATTACTTTTATATGTCCTCTTATCGATATTAAGCAATTTATGTTGATGTGCAGGGGGTGTATTCTGAAGTTAAAAATTATTTTATCTACGTCATAGAGTCACTAAAATATATTTTAGCAAATCGCTATTTCTTAAGTACAGTGTTATATTTTAGTGACGTAGATATGACGTAGATACAATAAATTTTAACTTAAAATCGTTTTCGGAATACACCCCTAGCGCTGTAACTTCAAAGTATTCAATGTGAATGGTACTTTTTAAAAACAAATTTGCACCGATGTTGTTTTTTTTGCTGTAATGACCTTGGAGACCGGCTTCAAGATTGTATTCCATCATTCATCAGCAACCGATTCCATAAACCACTCTGAATATATCCATCCGCAGTGAAATATATTTGTCCAAGCTTCTACCAGACTCCCATCATTAGCAAGTGATGACACAAGTGAAGTTGAATCTGTGTATTAAGTACATCTTGTTGGGGAGAGGGGGGGGGGGGGGGGTTCCTGTAATTAAACAAAATAATTATATTTCACTCACTTTTTTTAATTTTTGTATTTAATTTTGTTTACTACTTGATTGGGGGCCAAAGTAAAGTTGACCTTTTCCAGTGCAGGCCTTCAGGGCAAAGTTGGGGTGAGGGAGGGAGGGAGGGAGGGAGGGAGGGAGGGCTGATGTTCCCCCCATGCCCTCAAGTAGCCACGATAACGGAGTACTGATGGGCATGTTTCTTTCCCGGCCAGGAGTTGCAGCATATATATAGGCTGGTCAAATAATGAATGCACCGTAATTTGTTTTCATTACTTTTGACTCTTAATTGTGTTTATCTGGATTGTATTTGCTTGAAGACCTTTCCTACAACAATATGATATGGTTTCCATGTGGTGGGGGGGGGGGGGGGATGTGCCCAAAGCTATGCTATAATCATGTAGCTATGCTTATTCCATGATTTGCAGAAGAACAGTCAGTCTATGAATGCACCATAATTTGTTTTCATTAACTTTGACTCTTAATTGTGCTTATCTGCATTGTATTAGCCTGACCTTTCTTTCAATTATATTCCATGGATTCCTTGTTTGTGTTTTTGGTTCAATTCACTCTCATTGTAATACATACACTATCTGTGTATTTGTTTCTTTCAATTACTTTGTGTTTTTGGTTCAATTCACTCTCATTGTAATACATGCACTATCTGTGTATTTGTTTCTTTCAATTACTTTTTTTGTGGATTCCATATTTGTATTTTTTGGTTCAGGTCACTCTGAGGCTAACAGATATTTGTGTCTTTGTTGGAATTTACGTCAAGGTTGAAAAGTCTCTCCCCTGTTCAGTGCATGTTGGGAAAGAGGGATAGTTTATTTTATAACTTATAACACATCTAGATAACAAAATAGTACTACACAACATTTCAAGCACTTCTTAATTTAGGTGAGTAAATTAAGCTGAAACATTCCCTTTAAATAAGTAAGAAGAAAATTTCCATAAACTTTTTCAAATACAATTTTGTTAAAGTGTGTAGGTAGGAGAGGGTGACTGTTCATCGAGGGAACACAATTGTTTTATGCTGCATTGATCAACTCTGCCTGTGTTGTATTTTGGTCTGCTGCCCTCTTGTGGTGATTTGCAGCACAGTCTGACTGTCTGACAGCTGACTTTGGTTGGTTTTGTTGACAGCACAAAGGCACAGTGAAAGAAAGAAATAAATCCTAAACATCTGTTT